>JAHZND010003513.1:0-10480 GCA_027744115.1 Acrocyrtus sp. NNG-2020 | reverse complement strand
GGAGGATTGAACGGAAATATTAACAATCACAACTTAAATAATGCTAATCTCAACAATAGAACTGGCGCAGGGGGAGGTGGAGTAAAGCAGTCTGGGAAGCAGGTAACAATGACTTGGGACAAGGCAGCGCCAAAAGTTAGAAGCAAAGCTTTTAGGAGACGAAGAACAGCGTCGGCATCCTCTGGGCATACTACAGATAGCTCCAGTTCGACTGAACTTTGCGACTCCAATAGCTCCCTCAGCAGTGACTCTTCGGACAGTGAGGGAGTGTGGAGCGAAACAGACAACCGGTGGAAGAAGCCGAAAGGAAAGAAGAAGATGGACTCACCTAGCTCCGTTAGTTTGAAATCGAATAAGTCGAACTTGTCCCTTTGCCCTCCTCCAAAAGAGAAAGATGAGGATTTAATTGTAAGTCAAATTGACAACGTCCCCAATGACCGCATCGATATAACAGTGGTAGGTGAAAATGGAGAAGATTGTAGCAACTTTGATGCGTCTTTGCCCCCTCTGGAGGCACCTGAAAGTGAGGAAAAGTCTCCCGGTGGGAGCGAAGAGCATCCCTCATCCGAGGAAAGTCCTGACAGTGGTGAGGCAAAACAAAATGGAGATATTAGCATTAGCAACAGCGCTCCAAAAATGCTGGATGCAAATGACAGTCAGCACTTCCTCGAAGAAATTTCTAGATTGGGGAAGAGCGACAGCTTCTACGAAAATTTAAGCAAGCGAATATGCGAGTTGCAATTTCAGAATTTGAGAATTTTGAACTCCTGCAATACCACCATTGATCCGAAGAGTTTGGCAATTCCGCAGTTTGAGAAAAGTCCTTTACCAAGCCCCGTGCACCCATACTCACCAAAATCATTTGGAACAGCGGCCTCCACACACGACGACATTTTTCTGGCAGATAGCTCATTAAAGCTTACCCCAAATCCCACTCCCAAGAACTTTCTCAGTCCTCGCGGATCCATTTCATCAATTTCGGAGATTAGCCCTTTGCGAAGCCCCATAAGCCCCTCATCTCATCAACATGTTAATAGCCTCAGTCTTTTACACGAAATGGGAATCCAGCACCACCAGCTACCAAGGTCAAGGAGAAGCTCATATTCTAAAAGGACCTCAAGTGGAAAATCCAGCCAGAGTGTTTCTAGCCTGGAGATCCCTGACATTTGCGTAAACGCCCCGCAGAACAATACTGAAGATAAGGAGAACGATGAGAAAGGATTTGGTGGTGGCTCTTCAACCACCGTATCCCGTTTCAGTATCAGTTCGCCCCTTAAGAAAAATAATAGTCGAGAGAATAGCCGGGATAATAGTCATGGGGGAGATGATGACTGCTTGGATGCATTCAATGCTCTCACTTCTACAGAAGTTGAATCTGAGCTATCTTCAGATAACAACAACAGGCTGGATGACATTTCCCCTGTGTCTCCTGCAAAAAGTCAAACTTCAAATTCCCCGCGGAAAGGATCCGACCTAACTTTGGACTTGAGTGCGTGCAACAACTCCCTTTTCGCATCAAACGTGAAGCCATTCACTCCGTTGAAAACACCGGACTTCCTTCAGCTTCGCTCCATGACTCATTGCATTCCAGACGATGTCATTGGAGAGGACAAGGTTGGCTCAACTGCTGGAAAGAAGGTTGATGCAAAGAGCTGCCTGATCAGTCCAATTTTAAGTCCGGATCTCACTGACACAAATATAGCTGGAAAGAAGGGAAAAGGAAGTCCCACAAGTAAAAGCCCAGCAAAGGATATTTCCATACCTCCCAGGCCGAAAAATTTTCCGTTGAGTCCAGTGGAAAAGGAGGAGTTTTTGCTGGCGTACACTGCCGTTGAAAACGGCTGTTGTGGGGGGCACACTGATACCAGCGCCGTTTTGGACGAGGCTATTGAAGGGGACGGGGAGTATGAGAAAGAAGACGAGTTCGTTGTGAAAAGCGGCTGCTGTGATCGATCCGGTGTGGACGAGCTAATGACAGTATTCCCGACAACAGCTTGTCCATGCCAGTGTCAAACAACGGAGGAGATTAACGCCGTCATCCGTCAAAATATTGCGATTTTACAGAGACTGAAGCTAAAACCGGCCTACGAGGACCTTAACGGTGAGGCAGGGGAAGACGATGAGTACGAGGACGTTGACTACGATGATGCATCCTCGTGCTCAGAATATTCTACAGGATTTCCGGAACTATCCAATTTCACAAATAACAAGGAGGACGACAGCTCAGATAGAGATTCCGGGCTGCCAACGTGCTCCTCCAAGAACTCTCTTACGAGAAAGGACAGCTCCACATCTGACAACTGCGGAGGGAAGCGGAAAGACGGCTCACCTAGGGGAATAGGGGAGGGCAAGTTGAGACACCAGGATTCCTCCGGGTGCAGCAGTGGAGGGAGTAGCAGCACACTTCCTGGCAGCTGCAACACTCAAAATCAAAAGCAGCAGTGTGGGGCAGCTTTCACAGTGGTCACCACCACAAACTCACCGTCACACGGAACTGGACGAAGAAGAAATAGTAGTGGAGGGGGAAGCTGGAGGTAGTGCAGGCTCCGGGAAGGTTTCAGTAAGAAGAAAATCTTTGACGCGAACGTCATCCTCCGGGAGTCAGGGGCAAATGGCGAGTGGGAGCAGCACAACTAGTTCCAGCGGTGGAGGAGGAGGAGGGAGTAAGAAGCAGAAGAAAAATTTCAACCCATTCCCCACTACTAGGCGCGCTCGTGTAAGGACGAGTAAATTTGGGTTGTACAATTAAATGGAAAAGTAAAAGTGGAGAGGCGTTTTGTGACTCATTTTTATTTTGAAGAACTTTTTAAAAAATGGTAGTGAGAAAGTGAGAATTAGGCATATTCATTTTTCATTTTAAAATTTGCTTCATTTCTCGGTAAACTGTGTCTGTATAGGCTACTGTCGCAGTAGAAGTTAGCTCGGTACTGTGTAACGTACCTCCGTAGAAGTTGTAACTGTGAACGAATTATGTATTAAGCACAATCTTTGCTATGCACATTTGCACCTGCCAAACTGCTTTTGAAGTTAGCTTCACCTTGTCTTGTGACGTGAGAAGTGGCAGAAAATCGTAAAAAAAGATGGTACAATATGATGATAAAAATGGGAACTTTTTGTGAATCGGAATGCCTTGTCGTTAAATGTTTGTAAACTTGAGACGTAAAAAGCTAGTCGTAGAGTAAGGAAAGAAAGCTTAGGAAAAAAAACTGCATTTTGTACAAGTTTAAAAAAAACAATCAGGCCTTTGTCAGTGGAAAAAAACACTATTATTGCAAAAAAAAATTCTCGTACTCAACTTGCACTTCGTATAGGTAGATACAGTTTAATTCGTCAAGTGTGCAAAAATGCTCTTAAACTTGTATAAATACTTATAAAAAATTCGTATGCCTTGTCGTTAAATGTTTGTAAACTTGAGACGTAAAAAGCTAGTCGTAGAGTAAGGAAAGAAAGCTTAGGAAAAAAACTGCATTTTGTACAAGTTTAAAAAAATCAATCAGGCCTTTGTCAGTGGAAAAACACTATTATTGCAAAAAAAATTCTCGTACTCTACTTGCACTTCGTATAGGTAGATACAGTTTAATTCGTCAAGTGTGCAAAAATGCTCTTAAACTTGTATAAATACTTATAAAAAAATTCGGCCACAAAAGAGTTATTAAAAAGGACTAAATTGCGCATGATTTGATACTGTTGTACGTCTCGTGTACTTATAATAAATTTGCAGTAGTGTTGTGTTGCAAATTTGTAACAATTGTTCTAGAAATTTATGGAGTATTCATAAAGCAGTATTTTTCAGAGGAGGTGTAGTGGTGTGTAAGGTCCGTGTGCGTGCACACGTTCCTCATCCCTCGTTAAGAGCTGTTCGATAGCTTTTTCTGTAGAGCTTTCAGAATACGAATGAGAATTACTTTGATGAATTATTGATGAAAAAAAGGAGTGTAATAGGCTTAGGAATAATACACACTTTTAATTTTTTTTCTAGTATCGCACCCATACCCAAAAAATCCGCAAATATGTATGAAAATTGATGTTTAAGCACTTGTATATATTACCGTACACACGATTGCATCTTTTTCCTCCTGCACAAACCAATTTTTAGATGATTAGGTATGATCACTCACCAAATAATGCTTACCTTTCATGTTACGCTGAGAGTTTAATAATGATATATGAAGGGAGTCTTGTCAGTCTGTTGAGTGCCGTACTGCTTTTCAATTGAGAGTGATGCCAGAGTGAACAGGGAACCTTTCAATGTTTCAATGCCATTTCTAAATGTAGCAAGAGGCAAGAGGAGAGAAAAATCCATTTTGTAATAAGGAAAGCAGTAAAGCAGTTTGTAATTTTTGAGTACGGACTAATGAACTATAGAATGAGGCTGTCGATAAAAAAAGTGGTAATTAATAATTAAGTAAGCATAATATATACGCATCCCATTTGTTATTCAGTGTTTTGCTGTACCGCTTCAAAATAATTTAAAAAAATGTTTCTCGGTGGGGAAAATGGCTACAGTATTTTATCAGAAATTGTATTACTGGCAGTAGCTTAGATGTAAAAAAAATGTAAAGCTGTTAGTGAAATGTCGCTGGAAAGGGAGAGTGTGGAAATTGCACTTTTTTTAGTGTTGCAGCAACCGTCGGTAGATTTGTTATGTGTAATAAATGTAACTTGCAACAGGCTGAAGTACAGTGTGTTATGGGAAGACGGAAGCGAAAATTTGTAAGATGATATGGAGAAATGCTGGAATGTGATTGATATGAAATTGATTAAAACTGTAACGTTGTTTAAAATAAACATTATTTCAGCAGAGTCATTTTACATGAGTTATGGCATATGACATGATATCAATATTATGGTTGGCTTGTTTTCCATCAAACTTTGCTTTAATGGCATTATTGAACATGACCGCAATTATGACTAGAAGGCTAAGACTTATACGAACAAGGAAGTAAACGAACAAATTTCAGAGTGTGTCCAAGAACCCGACGAGTCTCAAGGATATACTCATGTGTACATTGGGAATTCATAGAATAAATTAGTAGCAGTAGCTTGGCTGACACGTGAGAGAAAATCCTGTAATTCAACCAAAAGGCTCATATCCATTACTGGCTCGACTTGGGAGATGGCAAGGTCTCATTTACTCTATCATAATGAGAGAGCTGAGAGCAGTCACAATTTGCTTTCACCGAGTTCAGCTTACGTAGTGCAGGATTGATATGGACAGATTGTTATCCGATAATGACGTGTTCTTTACCAAGTTCATGGAATCTTTGACGCTCCGATTTCCGCGTAAATACGATACGTAACCAGTCCCAAAGTAAAGGCTAAAATAAAAATAAGACTTATTTTTGCATTTTCTTATTTTTATTCGGAACTCGGCAGGAAAGGACAAGGAATAAATATGACTACCCATTTCCAAAGCCATGCCATAATGCTGCTCTATCAATGCTGCAGGGCTGAATAGCATGAAGGAATGTCCCTATTGTGGTTGAAGTTGGACGAATACTTTGTAAATTATATGGGAAAGTCCTTTGCAATAAAAAGCTTTTTCACAAAAAATTCTATAAATTTAGTGACATTCGATGTCACAGCTCAAGAAAAGAACTTAACCGGTTTTTGAAAGCGCTTTTTCCGCCGGAACCTGTCATGCTGCGTTAGTTGGCTATAATCACTGCAAGCGTTATATAAACGCCCTTGTTTGCTATGTCTTATGGTTCAGCATTGATGACTTTTGGGGCTTTTCTATGAATGATGAACTACATTTTACTCGATACTGGGGTAACAGTAGACGTTTACTTTAACCAAAATTATAATCATGTTATGACTTCACTTGGCTTACTGTTAGTTGGCTTGCTCTCCATCAAATTTTAGTTTCCTGAACATGACCGCAATTATCGCTAAACGGCTACGAACAAGGAAGTAAACGAACAAACAGAGAATGCCCAGGAACCCGATGCGATGAGTCTCAAGGATACTCTTACATTGGGAATTCATAGAATAAATTAATAGCAGTAGCCTGGCTGACACGTGTTAGAAAATCCTGTACAATCAATGACTTCTTGGAAAGCAAGTTTATTCAACCTAATAAAGGCTCATATCCATTTCTGGTTCGACTTGGGAGATGGCAAGGTCTCATTTACTTTATCATAATGAGAGAGCTGAGAGCAGTGACAATTTACTTTCCCCGATCTCAACTTACGTACTGCCCTACACTAGAACTGATGGACAGATTACTATCACATAATGATGTGTACTTTACCAAGTTCATGGAATCTTTGACGCTCCGATTTCCGTGTAAATACGATGCGTAATCAACCAGTCCCAAAGCAAACGCTAAAATTAAACAAAGTTTCTTATTTTTACTGGAAAGTCTACAGGAAAAGGGAACAAATAACACGACTATTTGAAATGCTACTTTACTAGTATATTTTTTGTCTAGCACGATTGAACGTCATTACTGCGGTCAAAATTTATATCTGGAAAAGTCCTATGAATAGCTGACTATTTCTGACAAAAAATTCCTTAAATTTATCCGCGTAAATTTATTTTAGGCTTGAACTGCAGGAATAATTTTGCCACTTTTCTCATTTTCCAATTAAATGGAATTATTTTTGTCCAAAATATCAAGTGCACTGGTTGACCAGACTGGCTTTTTATCAACTAATACTAAATACCAGTTATTAAGTAATTCTGAATTTAATGGATGGGGTGATCTAAGACGTATCTAACTTTTCGACTTATCAGATGTAGAACATCTACAAAATCAAAATTTTGTTAAGTAAACATCTACAAAGGTTTCAAAATTGTGGTGCTCTTTAGTAATTCAGTTTCCGAATCGCCAACTAAAGGAATATTTCCAAGATGGGGAAAGATAAGACAATGTTCATTGAAAACGAAAATGGAACAATTGAAACCCTTCCAAACGTAATGTGCTATCTTCTAAGTTTATCAAACAGAGTTTCGTGCTCTTCAGACTTGCGCGGGGACGATGAACAAAATTTCACGGAGTGTATTCGTTGTAAAATAGCGTATGACGGTAGGTGGGACGATGAAGACACAACACCCGCAAATTTTGCAGTTTTATGCGCCCTATGCTGCAGCCACGTCTATTCTGGGTGCAATTGGGAACATTGTAATAATAACAGTCCTTCGAAAACCAAATTCGGGCAGAGGTTTGGACAAGGACAAATCTGCGTTTAACATTTCACTAGTGGCCCTCGCCTACTTTGATTTTTTCTGCTGTATTGCTGCGGTGATAACAACGGTCTGCTCCAACGTATACATTTGGGGAGGAGCAAGTCATGCATTTGGATTACTGTACTGCTACTTATTTGCAGTTCATGGCCTTCTTTTTTGGAGGTCTGCGACCACATTTATGACAGCGCTTGATAAGTATTGAACGTTATTTGGCTATAACGTTTCCCCTTCGAGCAAAGATTTGGTTTACTGCAACGAATATGAGAAGATTGGCCTACGCAGTGGCATTCCTCACCGTTCTCTTGGCCATCCCAAGATTTAGTCGAGTTTACATCGACAAAAATCCGTATTACGAAACTATACCGTCCATGAAGGATAGTCCGTACTTAATCAGGGCTACAAAACTATACCTGTTCTGGGATACGTATCCATCGATGCTCGTTTACAGAATGGACTTTCTGCTGCCACTTCCGCTTCTTGTCATATTCAATATATTATCTTGCGTCCAGCTCAGAAAGTTGGATAAGGAGAGACAATCGCTGAGTAGGAGCCAGCGGGGAGAAATTAAAGGAGTGAGAATGTTCCTTCCGGTGACACTAGTTCTCATTCTGTGCAACTTGGAGCCTATGTATATGTACTACAGGGCTAATTTTGTCGGAGAAAGACTACTGACGGGAGTTGGGACTTGCCTTCAATTTTTCACTGGCCCTTAATTCATCAGGTAACGTATTCAGAAATTCCCAGCTGATCTTAATCTTAATTACGGATAAATGTCTTTTCTGAATAGGTTTAAGCTAAAATTAACGCTAATCTGGAGTTAAAACTCTCTCTGAATGCCCTTGCAGTTAATTTTCCAATTTATTGGGTGTTCGGGGCGAAAGGATTCAGGGAAGGAGTAATTGACTTGTTCAGAGTAATTACACCAAAGTGCCGCTGTTAAATGGAAGGAAATGGAAGACGCAGAGCAACTATGCGATGTGTAATTGGAATAAAAAATTTCTATTTTTCCTGCTTCGGCTTACTTAATTAGCGAATAGATTTTTGTATGAGATTAATTTGCTACTGATAATAAAATTCTTTTTTAAATAACTAAATACTTTTGAGATAATAAAGAGTTTGCACATTTTGTTAAAAAGGGCGGACCATTGAACCTGGTACAATGTTTTTGCTGTACTGTTTCGTCGGCGGCATGATCATATACTTGAGGAGGCATAATTTAGTGTGAAGTTCTAACAATTTCACGTGAAAAATGTACGTGCCAATTAAATGTTAGATACTTGTCATAAAATTAATTTCATTTTAACAAATCATTGACTGACAGTGTCAGCGTGACACCATCAGAAGATAAGTCTGGTCTGGTGTGATATTTATCTTATCCGACTTCTTCAAGTGATCGATACTGAATATTAGGTCTGCCTACTTTTGATATAAATTCAGTTTTAATTCAGTTTGCATCCTGAACGTCAGGCTGAAAATTAAAAAAAAGTGTTTGCTAGATTTGCTAATACGACATGGGACTGAAGCTGCAGCTAATCGTTTTTGTAGCTTGCTTAGCGCAAGCGCATAGTAGAGTTCTGCAAAATGCATACGAAAACCCTTCTCGGCCACCTCTATATTTTAATTCTGACGGGACCTTCAAAATCGTCACTTTTACGGATTTGTAAGTTTGTAACTTTGTACAAAATTCATCAATTAGAAGAGCAAAGAAGCAAAATTAAAACTTTCTATACAATTCTTCGTAATTAGACATTATGGCGAAGGACCTGGCACGGACTGGGGTCCAGCAAACGACATAAAATCTACCAAAGTCATGAATGACATTCTCGCCTGGGTAAAAACCTGAGTTTGTAGTATTCACAGGAGACCTGATGTCTGCTGAAGTTATGTTTCCCAATGGAACCGCTGTCATGGACCAACTCCTTGAGCCTGTTGCGACGGGTGGCTACAAGTGGGCTTCCACTTACGGTAACCACGATATTGGCAACAACGTCTCAAGACAGGAGCTCCTACAAGCAGAGCAAAAGTACGACGGAAGTTACACTCAACAAGGCGAAGCAGGATTGGAAGGCAACACAAATTACTACATCCCAGTCTACGCCCCTGGAGCTAACTCATCTGATAAGCCTGCCATGATTCTCTGGTTTTTTGATACCAGAGGAGGGCGAAACAGCAGCGGAGGAATTCCTGCCTACGTTCATGAAACAGTTGTCGAGTGGTTCAAAGATACCGTCCAGGAGATGAATGCGCAATGGGGGCTAGTGCCCTCTTTAGCTTTCTTCCATTATCCTACGTAATGCAGCTTATTACAAATAATTGCCCTTGTAATTCGTTAACAGCCATCTCTGAACGGTGTTAATTTACTACACTTTTTTGCAGCGATGAGTACAAGCCCATTCATGACACAATTGACCAGCACCCCGAATGTCCAGGGCAGCATGGTTAGTTGATACTTTGATAATTAGTACTGAAATTAATTATATATTATTTGCAAGGAATTTTCGCTGAATTAACTGAGCTATATTGCACATCATTAGATGACATTGTGACACCTCAAGAGAAGGACACCGGGTTTATGGAAGCGCTTCTTTCCGCCGGAACTATCCGTGCTGCATTTGTTGGCCATAACCACGGTAAGCTACAACGCGACCGTGCATGATTTCCTTTTTATGCTACGTCTTAGATGCCAAATAGACCATGTCGATATCAAAAATTTCTTCTATTCATTAATATAATTCGCCTATTAGGAAATGGATGGTGCTGCAACTACAAGACGATGTCACTTTGCTACAATCGCCAGTCTGGACACGGTGGCGGATGGCAAGGCTGGGTGAGAGGCTCTCGAGTACTCAGGTTCAACATTGACGACCTGTGGGGCTCTCCTTTGAACTACATCCGACTTGAGACTGGGGCAACTATAGACGTTTACGTTAGCCAAAACTAAGCATTCTCACTAAACTGTCACCTTTCAAAATTGAAAGCTAAAACAGATAAGCCAAGTTTGCTGACCTCGCGTCTGCACTGAAATATTAATCAGTTTTAATCACTCGCCAATTTAAATAAAATAAAAGTTTTAAAAGTCTGCTAAATTTATTAGATACCTACTTTCAATTTTTTCCTACTTAACCATTCATTTACTGTGTCATTGACAGGAGCATTCAAAGCCCTTACAATTTCACTTTCCCACTAAAAATAAAAAAATCTAGAGTAAATTTCATAACTGCTAGTTTTCCTGCAAAAAACTAACAATAAAAAAATATACAAACTGCCGCCGCTTGCCCAACAAAAAAAG
>JAHZND010003512.1:0-11066 GCA_027744115.1 Acrocyrtus sp. NNG-2020 | reverse complement strand
CCGTTGAAGACGACGCTGAACTGTCCATCACAGTCATTGTTTTAGTGCTTTTACTACTGCTGCTGTAGTTCCTTCTAGAATTACTGTATGGAAAACATTGCTGTTCCATGTGAAACGTCGACCTTCCTAGAGACATCGATGGGAACACATCTTCATCCTTCACTTTGAAACGAGCCGAAGAAACACCTAACCGCGTTCCTGGTGACGTTGCTGTTGAAAGTGAACTGACACTTTTCACAAGTGAACTGTCACTTAATGAACACCTTGACAGGAGAGGCGATGTTCCTCCCATGGAGGATACTAGCTTCGTGCAACTCCTCATTCTTGATCCTTGTCCAAAATCCTTAATTCTAATTTATCTTATTGCTGAACGACTAGTTTAGATTTTATTCCTTGTGTTGTGTGAAGGCACTAATAAAATATTTCTACTGCTCCTACTGCTGAATTCCACCGCTGCAGTTCCATCCTCGTCTCTAGAAAAATGAGAAGGGAGTGATCACCAAATTATAATTTTGTATTTTGTACATTAAGCCCTTCACATTCACCAAATTTAGAGATGCCTTCCCCAACTACTAAAGCTGAAAATCAAATGTGTTAAGGGATACTGTAAATGTACTTTTTAGCCGCAGGCCATCATTATCAGATTCACCTTAATGATATGTACAAAATGATTCATTCCCTCTAAAAAGCATTATAAGTGGCCCAGCTCAAAAAAATTTTCATCAGCATCAACACCACCACCACAGCCAACAAACCAACCACCTCATCATCGCAGTAATTTGATGATATCACTCACCAAATCACTTCTGCACTAATAGAAAGCACCTCTCTGTTTTAACTAACAGTAAATTTGTTTCTTCAAATGCATGCACAAGTTCATTGTTCTTCCTACGCTAAAAACTTTCTTACCTCGACTTCCCCTTCAGCCTCCTTCTTCTCCTTTTGCAGTTCTTCAGTGAAACAATACGGACCTGCTGCAAGTAGCCACTCTATTGTTGACTGTGTATACCTAGTCTAGTCTAGTCAATAATAACAATAATGGAGACGCACTTTTAAGTAGAACTTTTAATCCCTGCCTTTTCAGTACCTCTTTTCTTTCCTCTATCTAATTTTCACTGATTTCTTAGCGCTCAGTAATACTTAAGTAGTGACCATAATCAATCTCTAATTTAGACACACTACTGCCGATTCATTATTCTTGGGGTCGGGATCCCCAATTTGCACTGAAATGAATAATAACGGAAAATTACTGTAATTATGATTAGACCGATGTTAATTTGCGAGAAAATGAAGGACTATACACTGTACATGTGGAGTAAAAAAATTGTGTAGTGCAAGAAGACATTTTAATATAGGATGAACATATGTTTACGTAAACAAAACAGTCACATGTAACCCTTGCGTGCGGTGCCAATCGATGCAATGTTCAATGGGCTCAGGTGGAGTAACAGTAAAGTTGAGTGCAAGCTATGCAGAATGTACAATCCTTTTTGGTAGGCAAAAAGCTACATTTTTGTAGGAAGATTACATGTGTGTAGTGTGTAGTAGTCGAGAATGTTACAATTTTTAATGAATGACTAAACTAAACTGCGCTTTGAGTCATGCACTATGTAATTACGTTATCACGAATTAATACGCACAAAAAATTCCTATTTGGGTTGTCCTTGTCATGCGCAAACGCAGCGGAAAATGAAATGGTGCGATATATTTTTGTCTCTGCGATAATTTTGTAAGTATTTAGCTACATGAACATTTAATCATTTGCGTTTTTTGCACTTTTATGCTTTGGGTTTGGGAATCCATTTACAGAAATGCAAAACTTATCAATACGATGCAATGCAACAAGCAATATGATAGCAAAAAATTTGGGGCAATGTGATACTGCGCAAGTTGGAATACTGTCAACTGCTAACTGTTGGAATTTGTAATTAACAAAATTGAACTGCATCCCGCATCATGTCTTATCTACAGGAAGGAACTCGCCTGTTGCTAAAAAAAATATTGCCATGCATTTTTCATTTCCATGCGTGCATCAATTTTCAAGTTGTTTATAGATCAAACACTTTACATTTTTAGAATGATCGGAAAAGGAGAACTAGAGAAGGCATAAAATATTATACGCTTGGAAATGTTGTATCAATATTATTCATACGCAATCTAGTTTGGTGGAAGAGCGAAATTGGTGACATAAGCTGTCATTGACAGGAAGAAGAAAGAGTTGACAAAAGGGTGAACACAATTATCAATTAAAATTTACAATGTTCGCGGTTGGAGTTACTTCTCAGGAAATTAAGCAGCAAGCTGCCATTCAGCGGCGTCAGCGTTTGGAGGCTGAGCGAAAAGAACGGATTTTCAATCCACGGAGGAGAATAATTGGGGTCTTTGAATTTCTATAATTTACTACATCCCTAGCATATACTTAGCTTTTATCGATATTAGCTAAAATTGCCCACCAAAAGAGACATATAATTTAAAAGATTGATTGTTATTCATAACATGTAAGGTTGACAAAGACGCTTTGAAGATTCAAATCGAGGAAAAACGTGAAAGAGATGAACACGCGCGAAGTATGGAGGCAGCTTATGCTAGGGAGCAAGCACGCCAACAAATGATGTACCAAGAACTCCAAAAAAGAACTGAAGCGGATCGTCAGCGAGTATTTGATGACCTGCAAGCCTTCCGTAGAGAAAGTCAGAGGTTTGAGGATCGTCGAGAATTTGACTTGAATGACCCCAGGCGAAATCTCAAAAGGGAAGAAATTGACGATTTGGAAAAGCATTGTGGACCATCTTCATTGAGAAAGTAATTTGAAATAGTTGTCATGTTTAATGCAATAATGCAAGCTACAAGTTTTAATTGTACATCAGTTAGTGTTAAGTTTCTAATATGTAATTAATTACTCCCACCACAGATTTGAAGGTGAAGACATTGCAGAGCGTCGCAGGAAGCTGGAGCAAGATCGTCAGAAGAAAGCCTGGTTGGAAGCTCAGATGCGAGAGAAAGAACAGAATAAAAAGGAGTATGAACGAGTACAGCAATTATGGGAACAGCAGCACTGCGAACAATCTCTTCGTGGTATGCAGTTACTTGCAGCGGAAGAATGCGCAAGACGGGCAGTGGACACTGAAACTAAGAAGTTTAATCTGGCCATGGCGAACGAGTTAGCCGAGAGGAAGAAATTAGAAAAATTGGCTGATGAACAGAGCACCCTTGCCCATCAATTAAACATGTATCACAGCGAGCTGTTAACTGAGACAACCGATGAAACTCACGTCAATGGTCCATTCCGCACTACCACGACCAGATGGAAGGGCCTCAGTCCTGAGCAAATCAAGGTTCTGAAGGAGGAACAGTACCGGCAAATCTTGGATAACCAACGGAGGAAGGAACAGGTGGATCAATATGAAGACGCATGGGCTAAAATGCAACGACGATATGCAATGGCTCGGTCCATTCTTGATCGCGAGTTGGACGAGAGGAGAAGGGACCACAAGCAGACGTTGGACAGAACTAATATGGAGATGGCTAGAGAGCAGCGAATGCGCCAGGAGTACTTAAATGGCATCGTTTACAAGAATACTTGCTCTGAAGATTTCTTCGAACAATTTAACACGACCACTCGATAAAAAGCGGCATAGTTTCATATATTCTCTCGACATTGATTTCGTAATGAATTCGAACAATAATTTTATTTGTAAAATCGTATTTTCGCAGTTTTATATGTAGTAAAGAAAATGATGAATTGTCCCATGTACTAGTAGAACAGAATAAAACAGTTGAGACTTGAGACAGCATTAAAATATGTTAATCATTTTATTTTAAAATATCTTCATTTCATAACTTTTAATTTAGTCTTAAAACTTAAACTTAAATTGGAGGAAGCGTTTATAAACAGAAAACAGAGCTAAGCCTATTTAATAATACCTACACAAGCAAACAAATATTTCAAAGATGGACAAAAAACTATTAAAAAGTATCAATAGATTTCGGTTATTGTAGTTCATAGCCATTTTTGTAATCAGTGATTATCATTTGTAGGGAAAACTAAAATTTAACTGAGCATATTGAGGTGTAGATATACCAGTGTGCTGAGCACTAGACTGTTCAGTATTGAAATTGTTTATTTGCTGAGGAGGGAAATTAGGATGGCTAACAAATGAATCAGATCCCGAGGACGCATCAATAAATTGACCTATGCCGCTAATGGAGGAAGCTGACGAGACTGCTGCTGAAGTTGACGGCAAGTCTGAAGTTGAAGAACTTGGATCTGACGGCAAATGGTCTCCATATATACGCCGCCTTCCACCAGTCGTGTATCTAGATGGGTCTTTAGGATTCCGCTTTCCTAATTTTTGATGAACGCCTCTCACATGAAGGCGAAGATTGTCTCGCCTATTAAAGCCTTTACCACAGACGTCGCAAATAAAGTTCCTGAAATGGAAAATAAATGCAGTAATGTTAGAAAAGTCAATTTTCAACTTCTCAGTGTCGGTTTGATATAGTACATATTTGCAGCATGTCTTTTTATATACTTCTCTGAATTGTGAATTGTACTCTGTAAATGGGCCCGAAGATTACCAGGAAGACGGAAACCTTTACCTGTAAAGTTTCGTTAGTGCAAAACACAATTAACAATTTGCCACAAGATGATATAGTCAATAGGCAGGAGTCATTTAATCATATATAATCACCGACTTTGTTATCAACTTACCACAAAGGTGACATTTATATGGAGTTTCCGTTGATGTGTGTAGTCTTTCATGAATCACAAAATAGGCCTTTCGCGCGAAGGTTTTCCCACAATAGCTGCAGATGAAATCTTTTACCTGTGAAATGTACCAAAGCAAAAATACAGTTAACTGTTTAAAAATAATACTTCTTTTAGTCCTAAACTCAAATTAAGCCTTAAGTCAAATCAATCTGTTAGTCTAGTCTCGTGATTTTATCTTTCATACCTTCTCGTGAACATGTTTTTGATGGTATTTCAAAGAGTGCAGGAATGGAAACACTTTATCACAAGAGTCACATGCATGCTCCCCCCTCTTGGGTGGAGGCTTAAAGAGCATTTCACCTTTTAATACGCGTCGCCGCCTATATTCAGTGCTCAGTTTGAAAACTTCGGGATAAGTATCAAGAACCACTTTAGTATCCAAATTATGCGCCTCCCTTAGATGATAATAAAAGGCACTCTTATCTCTGTAGGTTTTTTCACAAACATGGCAGCTAAATGGTCTTGTATCCGTATGGGATTTTTGATGCAAGGCCAAGCAAAAGTTGTCTTCTAGTTTTCTTGAACAAATATTGCAAGTTGATGTCTCCGTGTTCGCGTGAGATTCCAATAAATGAGCTTCCAGCAGACCATACCTAGGAAAATCTAAATCACATCCTTTGCACATGAAACGATTAACAAGAGTACGTTGTATTGGTTTGGTTTGTTCCTGTGAAGAGACTTCCACTTCAGTAGAATCTTGACCTGGAGGAGAACCAATGTCATTGTCGTCAAAATGAGATTCCACTGGAGTTGGAGGAGGTCTTGAAACTGAAGGTGGTCCTTGATTATTTCGATGAAATCTTTTGACATGGAGTCGCATCATGTCTATTCTGTCAAATTTCCTCAAGCAGATTTTGCATGTGTATCGTTTGGCCTGTTTGTGTGTGGCCATATGAGTAGACATATCTGTCCAACTGCTAAATTTAATATCACACAATTTGCAAGACCAAGTTCCCTGTCTTTCTCTTTCTACAGTTAGTACAGTTGGTATTGTTCTGTTAACTTGCTGCTGGCGAGGTCGAGAATTTATAATACATATTCTAAAATGTGACAATATTTCCAGTCTCGGAATCTTTTTGCCGCAGTACTGACACGGTATGGTGGACTTATGACTCTCTGCATGTTGATAAAGTTCCTTTTGATTCTTGAATTCTTTACAGCATAGAGAACAAAGCCACGGTCTCTGTATACTTCTTGTATGAATTGATAAATGAGCTCGGATTTCACTTCTGGAAACTTCAATTCGGCAGATTGGACAGGTAGAGGTTTCCCCTTTTGAAGATCCATAGTACTTCGGAGGTAGTGGCACTGGGAATGATACAGATTTTACATTCTGACGATGAATTATCCTGAGGTGGCACATGAGAGTAGTTTCATACAGAAATTGTTGCGGGCATTTTGAGCACTGTAATAGATTTAGTTTGCAGGAACTCTTTTTCGAAACATCTTCATCTTCAGATGATACATCCTCGGTATATTCTCGTTTTGCTTTCGCTGCTCTTCTAGAAGATCTTCGCCTTGGAATTTTTTCTATAAATCATATTATGTAGCACTTCTTTAGTAGATTAATCAGTGGCAATCAACGATCTCATAATATATCTCATAATGGATGATTAAACAAAACATACCATCATCACTTGAATGAGCAAGTGGATCCCGATTTTCGTCATTATTACTATCCGGGTCTTCTGCAGCGTCGTTATAATAGTCTACATCCGAATTCTCATGGATAGGTGAGCTTCCCGGGGAGACCTTAATTTTATCAGGACGCGCATCAAATTCAGTATCAATTCCCTCCTCGTCGTCGTCACTAACATCTGACCCAACCGGCTCAATCTTAACGACCGTGGAATCTTTGTCTCTGGTACTTAAAGCTCCACCGTTGACACTTTCCTGTTCCAGACTGTTTAAAATTTTTCCAATCACACTTGGCAATTTGCAAACAGATGTAAAATCCTTAAAGGAGTTATACAGCGTCCCAAGAACTTCCGAGCACGTGTAGCAAAGTCCATACCCAGTATCCCCCTCCACAAAAAATTTTCCCTTCCTACTTGGATCATATTCATTCAAGGGGCCTACCTCAAAAACAATTGCTAATGCTTCATATATTGGCACATCTCTCGAAGTACTCCTTTCGTCGTTATCTTTTTCCCAAGTGGATACTATGCTTTTGGCAGAAGTTCCTTCCGGTAAGGATTCAAAACAGTTACCGCACCTGGAATTACTCTGTAAATTAAACTCTGCCATAGCTGACTTTTAGTTTATTCCTTACTATTCTTTTCAACAATTTAATGTAGTTCGGAAGTCCGGAACCATTGTAATTTGCAATAATAATCGACAATCGTTAGCCTTTAGTCAACGTGATTACTGATCACATTTATTTTGTCTGTCAGGGCAGGATTACTCCAAGGAGTCAGCTGCACAAACACCTTTCGCGTTCATTTGACAGAAATAGATAAACACAAATCCTCATCATCACTCACTCCATTCCATCCCATATCCCCCCATGGTCCTTTCCTTATCACCCTATCCTATGCATATTGGTGAACTAAAGCCAATGAAGAGTCTCCAACCTCCAACCAAAAATGTATCAAAATGCCAATGCCATGTCGGGCACAAGCAAGAAGAGTTGAAGAACGAAGCGAGAATGAGCAAAATATCGGTCTTTGTTGCTAAATGCATTTCAAGAAGCACCCAGCCAGACCCATGACCATGCACCGATGATAACTCTCAAAAATATAAATTAAAAGCAACCACACCAACGGGTCGATAAGATATAAGGTCGTACGGTAGATTGAGATTTGAATAGATCCGAATCGATTTCTGTATTTTGTAATTGAATTTAGTTATTAATGTTTAGCACTTTAGCAGGTAAAAGGATGCAAAAATCATTCGATATTTTAAGAATTTATTATTAAGATGAAATGAAATTAGTGAGAATAATAATTTAGATTTATTGAATCTGGATTTTTATTTGATTTCTGAACTTTGTGAGAGTGGGAAAGTGGGAATGTTTCGGAGTAGTTGAGTTTTGTTTAACTTGCTAAGTTGCTACTTTTTTAACGGAATCCTTGGAAGATGCGAGTGAACTCGTAATCGCCTTGGTTGGTTCCACTGCAGAAGGGACTTACATTTCCAGGACACCCTCCGTTATCCCTTTCTATACTCCAAAAAGCAAGAAGTGCAATTCCTTCTGACTTTGCCCAGTTGACAAGCTTTGTGGCATGAGCAACTTCAAAAACATTTCCGTTGAAGTTTCTGCCAATCATAGGGGTAACTCCGAGCATGCTCTTAAGGTTAGTTTCAGATTTTTCGGGCCAGATTTCAGCCATTTGTCTGAGGACGGATTTTGCAGTGTTGATTACGGCATCACCGAAGTCAGGACTGGTTTTAGGAAATTCCATAGTCATTGCATTTACAACATCAACGCGAACACCTAATAATTCGTTTTTCAACAAATCGACTCCCAGGAATGGAGTGAGACCATAATCTTCTCCTTGGATCATTAGAGTGAAACTGACGGTTACGTCTGGTCTTGCCTGCTGAACCTTTGCTATGGCTTGATTCATCAGGTTAAGGTTCACGGTAGTCTCAATGTCCAAATCAAGATGATTTGTAGCGGCCGCATCAAGAGCTTCCATGTACGCTCTGGCAAGGTCATCCACAGTAGAGCACAGATGTTCCAAATATGGCCCCAATGCCTAATTGCAGACGTGGTAATTAATAAATGGCACTAATTTACTAAATGCATTTTTGATAGTACTTGACTTCAGTCTTAAAGTATCAGCTTACCCCACCAGTTGCAATGGATCATCTTTCCACCCATTTCCTGGACAGCTCTAATCGGTCCCAGAATTTCTGGATCATTGATATCGTGTACTCCTCCCCACATAGGCTTGCATCCTTGATGTCCACCCAGAGCGAACGCCAAGTGATAGTCCAACTGACCAGTGGTCCTTGCAATATCAACAAGATTCTTGCGACCTTGCAGGAACGTGTCATAGTATGGAGCAAATTTTATGTCACCTATTATAAAAATAATCATTACACACTAGTTTTATGCATTTCTGACTTTTGAGCATAAGAAGAAAATTATAATGTTATACAAAATCTTGTTGTGACTGTTATACCATTACATATTAATTAAAATAAACAATCTTACCTGCTGCCCAACACAGAAATGGACTGCTGATCAAAAGTAACCCCAAAACCTTGATTAGACCCATTTTAGAATTTTAATATTTTTAAAGCAAATTTGCCTTTCTAATATTAGGTAATTGACATAACCAATCTTACCTGCTGCCCAACACAGAAATGGACTGCTGATCAAAAGTAACCCCAAAACCTTGATTAGACCCATTTTAGAATTTTAATATTTTTAAAGCAAATTTGCCTTTCTACTAAAGTTGTTCAAAGATCTGGACCTGGAATTTTTCTCCGGAGACCTTACATTTTAACCAAAGTTTATATGCAAAGTTTCACCCTGTTCTTTCATTACCATCATCGATTATGTAAGTAGGTATGTATATATTTATTTTAGCTTGTTTAATCTTCAATGGCTTTGTTCTGTCAGGGATATTTTTTTATTTTGACTTAATCAGCATAAAAATGACCTTTCCTTTACAATTAACCAAAAAAACAGATTACGCTTTATGCCGAACAACGTGTCACTATGTTATACAGATAGGTGTGTTTGACAATACAGTACAATATATGTGCTCAATTCTAGCGGAATTAGATCATTCCTTAATTTTTTGCCATTCTCATTCTGGTACTTCAGCATGCATAAAGTGTTTACGTAAACTCAAATCTGTATGTCAACCATTGGCCTTCAATAAACTACCAATAATTCCGTCCTCGCGGAAAGAATCATTTATCATAAATGAAATATGAATGCAATTTCCCGAATGTAATCAATCAAATCTACCAGGGGATTAAAGCAATGAAGGGAACATTTGATTGTAAGGAGAGATTTGTCACAGTATTGACTGAAGTAAGTCGAGAGTCACACACCTACACCATAATTATTCAAGTTCAACTTCGTGCGCATTAAAAATGTACAAAATGATAATGAATGAGAAGGAGCAAGCAAAAAGCAAATAATTATTTCCATGCATAAAAAGGGGGATGTGCTTATCTTGATGCTCAAGTATGGAAAATACGCAACAAACAAAAAAGTGTACAACGAACATAAAGAAATATGAAAGTTGAGACTGCTTTGAGTTGGGCTTTGGAACATGGAATTTTAAAATTATATTCATAATTCACCAGTGTACGCCATTTTGCAATAATTATTGAACTAATCAAAATCATAAAATTCATAAAGAAATCATAAATCTAAATCATGCAGAAATTTTTTAATCCGGTCAACTTGGAATTTTATTTGCAATTGATTTTTTTAGCAAATTAAGATTTTATTCTCTATCAATCAATATTAACATTTTTCGGATAGTATGCATGTAAAATAATATCCATTTTCCCAAGTTGGTTTTACAAGGAGAGAAAAAAACAAAATGTAAGCACATGGCATTAAATTACTGATTTTTTTGAACTGAATACAAAAAGGTAGGAAGTAGATGAATTCTAGAGAGTTAGGATTCACTTTTTTTCTTCAAATGATGACGAAGAAGCAAGAAAGGAACGGAAAATCCTGACCCGAAGTGAATTCCGAAGTATAGGGCCAATAACCACCTGTTGTGTATTGGAAACGGAAGATTCTGTTGGAACACAAATTCAGAGATGCATAAATTTTAGTTTAGACAGACACAGAAAATTGTTCTAGTGAGTAATTACTCGTGTCGTAAGTCGGATTATAAAATGTAATATTTTGTAATTTTGAATTTATCTAACCGCGCCTGGAACACCTCCTTCGTCATGATGATCGCCTCCACGTCTTGCACTCGTCGTAGTGATGTTTCGTCGCTGCCCCCTAATGAACTGCTGTAGTATCTATAAACAAACAGTATTGGTATTATAATTAATTAAACTATCATAATAGGTACGTTATATCTTACAATTACAAAAATAACAACAATAATCAAACACCGCCATCTCATAAACTAAACACACGACTAATTCACAATAATATAAGTAGAGGTAGAACAAGAAATTCAATATTCTGTTTCGTCCTATTATTATACAATTTACTAATTTACCTTCATTTTATTCTCACGCACTGATCCAATCGCCTGTACACGAAAACTTGTCTGACCAAGACCAAACTACTAATGCTCCCACTTCCCACGAAGAATGCACTAAAAAGGTCAAAGTCTCAAATAGGTATTTACAATTTACT
>JAHZND010003511.1:0-11859 GCA_027744115.1 Acrocyrtus sp. NNG-2020 | reverse complement strand
ACAGGCATCGTCGCATTGCGTCTTGAGCTTAGGCGTGTGCACATGGATAAGTAACAGTTATTCCGACTCTATCAGTATCATGGTTAAAACTTAAATGTTCATAATGCAAAAAATGCAAGAGTAGGATATTATTCGTGAACGCAAGTCTAGATTCACTCGCACATAAATGAACCACACCACCCCTTTAGCTCGGCTCTGGGTAGTCGTAGAGAAATCGTTTCCTCGCAAAATGTCGGAAAGGGGCAAGCGAATATTATACGAATTTACAGAAACCTTCTAGCTCTAGCTTTTACCAGTTTTCAGTAAATGTTAAAAAACTGCTCCAAAATCACCTCATCAGACCCTTCGATAAAAAGAATAAAAGCAAGTACAACGAATGACGATTTAGAAGCTAATGCTTTGAATTTTAATTTTACTCCGAATATACATGTTTATGTAATTAAATAATTACACTTACCTACATCTACATTTTAAATATGTATAAACTTACTATTTACTCGTCGGAGAATGTATTAGTAATAGCTGTCAACCAACAGTACAAAGAACTGCGAACAATAGATAGTCACACGTGGCTGACAATGACTTATAAAAAGAATGGCGATTAACGATACTAGTTTTATTCGATATTAATACATAAAAATATGTAATGTTACATTCAAGATAAATATAAATTAACATAATACATTTCTGTTTCTTTCCAAAATTCTAAGGTTATCGACCGGTAAAATGTACAAATTATTATTACAAAATTAACATGAACCATCATATCAGTACAATTTGTATAACGGTTTACAAACTAAAAAAGACAATTACAAAATTCTTCGATGGAATTTAGTAATTGAATGTTATGAGAGACAGTATGTTAAAACGGATACTGATACTACCGCTACCGTTAGGTGAGGGTGGTACTTTCCCGATATTTTTACAACTAGATCTTGGGATTTCACCTCCAAGTCATACTTACTAGTTATTAATTAGCAAAATCATCACATTGTCACATACACTACTGGACCACACACTCACACAATTCACGCTTCCACAAGAAGTCACCAATAATTTACTATAAAAATATCGTCCAACATGACAAAAGTATTTTTTAGACATTTTACGTTATGTACTGCACTGAGATGAGAAAGAGAGACATAGGTACACTTTTTAAAATTTTTGTTGATTTCCCTCTCCATTTGCACTGCCCATCGCGGCCTTAATCACTCAACCGCGGGTGACATGATTGATGCCTCACCAGCGGAACTGCTAGTTTCGTCTGTGAGCTCTGACTCTCCTTCGCCCTAAAATGAAATTATGGAAAGTTTTGTTATTTTCTATTACCATATTTTATTTTTAAAAAGCCTATACTAACCAAGGATATGTATTTCGAAAAAACTTACAACTTTTTTCCCCTTAGATTTCACACGGTTATCAACGGCGTTGTTCACAGCAGGCGAAGTAGGAACTACTGGGGTTTGAGGGGACTGTTGCTGTTGTTGTTGCTGGGCCTTCATTCCCTTTGCACAATGAGATGAGCAGAAACGCTTGTTTTTCCTGAACTTTGCTTTCAGGTCAACCTTTCCACACATCTCGCATTTGCCCATTTCTCCAGATAAAGCGACTTTTTTCACTAGTTTTACAAAAGATAAATACTATAATAAAACAAGACTTCCAAGACCCAAGTACTACTTTTTCTTAGCTAACTGTATTAGTATTAAATTCTTACATGGTGGCTCATCTGCATCTCCATTCCTTCCAAGTGGGAAAGGCTCGGAAGCCTCCTGAATAACGAATCCTTCGATGACATGAGTCAATACTTGGGGCTTAACAAGTGCCTGTGCTTTCGGGAGTTTCTGCTTTCCGGAGCCCTCCTCAGAATCATCGTTTGTTGTTTCCGTTTTTGCATTTTCCTTTTCATTTTCACTAATTAAATTAACAGTATGAAAGGTTATACAAAAATCTTTCAAACTTAAACAGTTTAACGTTTGCATATATGACAATAAAGCGAATTATTTTATTATTATTGCATAACCGATTTTTTACCTCTTCAATTCAACATGTTGCTGGGAGTTATGATTTTGCTGCGATTGTTGCAATTGGGACGGAGGAAGCGGTGGCTGAGACGTATTTTCGGTAACAATTTCTTCCTTTTTGGGAGGTGCAGGAGTGATACTTATATTGGGACTAGGTAGCTGCGTTGTCGTCGTAAAGACCTGAACAGACTGAGGTGGTGGTTGCTGAATACCTTGTGTTTGTTGTGCTGCTTGTGGCATAAGGGGTGTCAGTGTAGCATCTGGCAAGTTTGGAGTGGGTGTATGGAGTGCAGCAATATTAATGGTTTTCAGTGGCTGATTATTTACTGGAGAGTTTGCGGCAGGTCCTTGTGGAGGAATTGGAACCTTGGTTAAATGCGCACCTACAGGTTGGGTCTGAGGTGTAGGTTTCACCTGAGGATTTGTCATCGGTGTAATTGACGCTGGGATTGTCGGACGTGGGTATACTTGCTTGGGTTGCTGTGTGGGGGATGCATTTGTACCTCCTCTTGCTACTGGTTTTCTCGGTTTACCACGCTGACCTGCTGCAGCCGCCGTGGCAGTGACGCTTGGCTGTGATTGAGTTGTATTTCCAGCAGGAGCGGTACTGTAATTTGGTCTGATCGGCTGCGGGTGTTGTGTGGTTGTCTGTTGAGGTTGTTGGATCAAAGTCACGGATTGCGACTGAAGTTGTTGGGCGGCTCCCTGTGGAAGAATAGTTAGCTGCCTAGGAGCTTGTTGTAAACCTTGTGTTTGCATCACTTGTGCCATCCCTTGTGGAGTCTGTGCCAAAATCTGTTGAGAAATCATATTCGGCTGAGATGTTACTGCAGCTTGAGGAATCATTTGAACTTGAGGTTGATGAGTCATTGTCATTTGTTGCAGTTGGGGCTGCAGTTGTGTTTGGTGTTGCTGTTGTTGCTGATGTTGTGACTGCAATTGCTGATTCTGCTGTTGTTGTGCAATTTGTTGGTTTTGCTGGGATTGGTGTTGCTGACTTTGATTTGTATTTTGATTTGGAGCTGGCTGGGGTTGAATTTGTAGTGGAGGCTTTGGTTGAAGTGCGGCTGGTGTCTTAATTGAAACTATGTTGCTGGTCGCTATCTGAGGTTGTGTTTGTGACTGTCCTTGCTGCGACTGAGCCTGTTGTTGGGCATGAGTTTGTTGCTGTTGTACTTGAGCCTGCTGTTGTGTTACCTGTTGAATGCCATTGCTGGTCGCTGACGCAATAGATGTTGCCGGAAGTTGACCAGCGGTCAATGCTACATAGGTAATAATATTATATAATCTCCAATTAATTTCAATTTCCCATAACTTTTCGCCCAAAAAAAGATCACGATACAAACGCTAAAGCACTTTCCACTACACTACTTCCTGTTTAAATGCGTTTCACGAAAAATAGTAACTTACGCATGGTAGCGAATTGCTGGTGAGTACTGGTATTGTTATGCAATGGTTGCAGCTGCGAAATGCACATTTGATCTGGCTGAGCACCCCGTATCAAAATAGAGTTTTGATTGAGGTTATTGAGGAACTGCGGTATCGCCCATATACTCTGGGTAGGTATTTGCGTTGTCGTTCCAATCTGTGGCTGTATTACCTAAACGCACACGCGAAAAAGCAGACACACACACAAGAAAAATGAAATTAGGTCAAATATCTGCCACTTCCAACTACTTCCACTAAAGCTCTGCCAATGCAATGTATGCATCCTCTCGTCGCGTCGTGAAGAAGAACGTACTAAATAATCCGCATGTTAGCAAACCAATGCCAAATGCCACTGTCTGCCGAGTGAAACTGTACAATTCCAGCAAGTCAGTACAGCAGTAAAACATTGAATGAGAGAATATTGTACGTATTTTATTTTGCGACGAAAGAACACACAGCACTGTGTTATGTTGCATTAAACAAGGTTTATTATTATATATGTCTGTAAGTTAAAGTTAGACATAGGTCGCATTTGTTATTACCTTCTGCATCTCTCCTGGTTTAGTTGTTTGCTGCTGCTGCAATATTGAAGGATGCGAGTGAAGCTGCCCGAGAATATACGCCTGGTTACTTGCTGCACTCGTTGGGATTGTTGCGTAGCTCGCTGTTGTAAGTTGGCGTAAGAAAATAAAAAGAGACAGAATTATGTAAATAAAATAAATCAATATTGGCAATCTCTTTACTAACAATGAATGCATTCATCATAGCTTTCACAGCAGCACTTTCTTCCAAGGTCCCTTCCGACATTCATAATATTGAAGGTAAATTGAAGAAAGCGGCAGTTATAGCCAGGCTGACAGGCACGTGTTTATATATTTTGCATATAAAAACATTTATTTGTACTTACTTGCAGCTGTGAACATGTGCGGGGCACTGATTTGATTTGGCTTTCCTGTTGCAATAACTTGAATTGATGGAGTGATTTGAGCTTGCTGCAAAAGAATGAAATGGAAAACAGAATTGAGAATCCTAACATATATGTACATTAAAAATTTAACACTAACTTGACTTTTAACATAAATTTTCTGACCTGGATTTGAGGATTTAGTCCAGGATGAAACGCAATATTTCCAGGCATGAGGAGCTGTCCCTGTGTATTGTAAAATTGATGCGGCATCAGTGTCGGATTCTGGAGAGATTGCTGGATAACCTGTAGCGGCTGTATTTGATTAGGAGCTCCGGCCTGATGAGCACCCTGAATAGTTGCGGTTGTAGTGGGCTGTTGAAGTTGAAGTTGAGGCTGACCAACTCCCTGCATCATTCTGCTGTGCAACGGAGGTCGTAGTGCCTCCAGAGTGGGGTTGAGATGACATGATTGAAGTGTTTGCAATTGAGTAAACTTGTCCCTGTTGAAAATTAACGTACTTAGGTGCCAGGGAATTACTAGCTTGCTGCACCTTCAGTTCACCTACTGACATTCTTTATTTCCAGTCAATCCAATTCAACCATACACTTCTTCAGTATGTTGAAAAGTAAAATACGTAAACTTGATAAGTCCCTGCAAACAACAAAAATATTTACTAAATGAGTACTTCAAATTTTAATTGCAAGACAAAATATTGCGCTAACACCTCGTAATTCATATCAACTTTTTAATTACTTTTAGTAAAAGTCACATAACACCATAATATGTACAGTGCAGCCCCGACCCAAATCAATCACCAATTAAATTGAACTCCCACATTCAACAGCCCCACAGACTCACGAGTAACAGCATTTTGCCATTGTCACACTCCGCTGACTCCGCTCCTCAACAACCGCCCCCAAACCAACTACAAAACCCGAATTCCATTAGGGAACGCGGGCAACCGCTCATAAAACAGAATAGAGCTCAGGTGCATTTACAGTTTGCAGCTCAGCAGGCGCTTTTTAGGCTCCCATTCCCATCCCCATGATGAAAACAATTCAAGGAGCTCCATTCCGTATATTGTAACACTACTGAAACTTGGTTGAAACCGCTGAATAATAAAAATAGCACAGCTCATTAAAACCGAAACTAATCGAATATCGAATTTCCCTTATCAGTCATGCTGATAAACAAGGATGATAAGATGCAAAACATTCCAATATAGTTGGTCCGATAACGCAGGAGCCAAAAACAACTGCATGAATGCAGCTATAGCCAACAGCCGAGCAGCTGACACAACAGAGAAAGCTGACATGAGAGCAGCAGCCAGTCTAGCCCTAGCGCCGAGCCGAGCCAACAGCCAGCCCAGCCCAAAAGCTTTCGTGGGTAAAATGCTTGTTGACATCATATCAAAATACTTGATAAATATTGACAGTTAATGACAGGAGTGAAGAGATGAGAAAATGAGAACAAAGTAGACGTTTCCGCAGTCCACAGCTCCTATTTCAATATTTTCAATACAGCAATTATAAGGACGCCAATTAGAAACCGGGGCTTTTAGGTAGGGCCACTGGCTCTCATTTAGCCCAGAATGACAATAGAAAATTCACCTTAATTTTTTTTCAAGGCATGCGATGAAGGAGCAGAGCAGGAGGAGGAGGAGAAGGAATACTGGACGCGGCACTGCTTATCTTGCCCTAACATATAACAGTTTCTTTGTGAGGGAGAGGGAGAGAAGAGTTCTTAAGAATGCCATTTATTATTTTTTAGGGTGCTTGTTAGCACAGTGAGTGAAGGGATGAAGTTGGAATTAAGTAATTAAACTAATTAAACGTAGACAGCGCTAGTTTGCAATCACTTAGCATGTCAGACCAGCAGGCGGACTCATCTCACACGCATCACCAACGGGAATGAAATGAATCGGTGTAAAAAATAATTAGAAGTAGTAAGTGATTACGAAAGCACCATCTGTGACTTTTTTGTGTAAAAGTGATGATTCTGCCTTTTCTATCAAAATCAATAATCACTTTTAGTTTTTAGTTAGTAACCTGACAAAACTTATTTAGGTACATAGGTAGACTGAGACTAACTTTACAGTATTAAAAGGGTTGATGATAAAGGGGTAAATTGATCGACTTCCATAAGCACTCTCTCTTAATACAGACTGACGTAAAAATGTTTGAAATAAGCATAAACCTGTCAGCCAGAGGTAAATATGCAATATAAAACTTAAAACTCAAGAAATACGTACATAATTGTTTATGTCTTGTCTGTGTCCATCGATTAAAAGGTAGAAAGTCCATAGCCTCCGGATGGAAGGCAGTGGCTGGTGTTCACAACTGATAAAGAAGGTGCATTCTAGATTTGTAAGTACCATTTAACCCGTTACTTGCTCATTGCTATTACTTGGCGTTAGCAAACCGCCGAATTTGATAGGATGTAGCTCATTATTTATGGCACCTCCTTTCGTGCTTTTAATTGCAGGGTGGACCGCTCTCTAATTAAGTTGGAGTGCTATTAACTATAACAATATGCGCCCACATTGTCACGCTATCCACCACTCATATCACACAAGCGGATTCATAAGGGGTCCGATAAATCATTGGAATACTGGTTCATAATTCATATTAACGGAAAGGCACATACAGCGAGTCCCCGAAACTATTTATATTGTAAGATAATGTAAATAATACGAATGGGGGGAAAATATTCAGAAAGGTAATTTCCAAAAAATGAAATTAACCAGTTTAAAAGAAAGATGCATCGAAAATTTTCTTCATCTCGGTATATTTTTGTGCTCTGCTTTTTCACTGCAGTCTATTGTAGATTCCCCTTTCTTAAACAAACAATAAATTGACTGTGCGTCGTAATTCGTAACTTCCTTCTTATATTGAGACCGTCGTGTAATGTGCTTGTATTATATGCAATAATAATATACGGCTTTCTCATATCATATCTAGTCCTCCAAACACTAGTAATTGGTACTCTGCCGCCAGTGGATTGATCTTTCTTTTAAAGCTTGTATTTCCGTATAACCCGTTACAACTCACAGGCACACGTATCTAAATAGAAGCAGGGTGGAGAACCCATCATTTTTTTCATCAGTTATACTCCTAACGTCTTCATTAACATCATCATCCGGCTTGTACATTGTTTGTTTGTCTATCAGAAAAACGTTTTCATCCCCTTTCTTCATCTCAATATCCGACAGAAAAATAAGAACGTTAGATACACCGGTGCAAAGCTAAGCTCTATGTAAATTTATTACTTTCAGTATTATACAAAAAAGGGTTTAGAGATATAGTAAAAACGCTGTTCTCTGTGTCTTACTAGCAAGCAAGCCAAGATAGACTTGTGTTGACAATAGTCGTACACCGGCGCAAAGCTAAGCTCTATGTAAATTTATTACTTTCAGTATTATACAAAAAAGGGTTTAGAGATATAGTAAAAACGCTGTTCTCTGTGTCTTACTAGCAGCGCTAGCGCATGACATTTACATTAAAGTCTCCAACAAAGAATGTACATTTGGGTTTTCTTTGAAAGTAGACTCGCCATAAAGAAAATTCCGAATCTTTTTCAACCCCTGCCATGAAAACGGAAAGGGGACAGGGATGTGAGAAGGGTTAAAAGTCGAAAATTCAAAGGACTGAGCTGCTATTGTTATTGTTGCTCTTTTGTTTACGGCATGTTGCAGCGATAGTGGCAGTGGCATCAAAAGGGAAAGGGCCCACATCAGAATACAAGGCCAAAGAGACCATTTCAATTTACAATGCCTGAGGCTATTATTATCCTTCTAGATTTTACTATCTCGTATAAAGGGCAACCCTTTTCAAGCTCCACTCCACTCCATAATATAAGTATGCAGGTTTCCATGAAAAACTCATTATATTTTCTCATTTATTTGATAGGAATCTTTAGACCTCGTCGGCGACTCTTACTCGTCTCCCTTCTTTCGCTTTCTTACAGACAACTAAACTGGGTTTTGTTAGCTTCCCCATGTTTGTAAATAGAGCGACTCACTGCACAAAAGTAAAAACAAGTTTTTTTCTCTTCCAATTTCCAACTTTCATAGGATGAGCTCGACCGTAAGCAGCCAGCTCTTATATCCAGTTGCTTCAGTACTTGCTCGTAGGAGGCCGTCATTGGAGCTGTAGCCTAAATATGAGTAAGAAGGATAGAAGGAATGCTGTCCAGATTAAGTTTCCCCAGTTTAATGACATTACGCTTCTAGAAATCAAGTCTCCTGTTCGCTCAAGATATGGACTTGTCTTGATTAATTTTTAGGTTGACTGTGCAGATATCATCGGCAAGTCAACTTGCATTACGTAGAATTTGAAAAAAAATGAAACTGGAATAAAACATGGAACTAGTAGTAAAGGCTACTCAAGAAAGATATTGGTACAGTTTGTTTTTTAATGGGGGTGAGTCCTGCTTTGAGTGGATTTAAATAATTTTAACGAAAGTAAAAAATTAAATCTTTAAATGTCATTAGCGAAAAATATGAATGAGTTGGGTCTATGTAAGCATTCATTTATCTGTGGAGGATAAGTTTTTACATTTTTATTTTTGCTCATAAATCTTCATGGAGCATCCTACATTTTATGACTTTAAATATGCATTTAATTTCTTATTTTTAAGCAGCCGCACTTCTGTACCCCATTCCATGTATTACTCCATTCTTTAAAAGTTTTTTTTACAGCTCAAGTATTAGTAGTGAGGACATTTAAAAGCTGTGTTGCTCGTTACGAACAAACCTGAAGCAGGCGTAAATCATGTCGCACATGCAAATAACAAGAAATCAGCTACATGCATGCTTGCCTCTTTCTCNAGAAATCAGCTACATGCATGCTTGCCTCTTTCTCCTTTCTCCAATCTCTCTTCTCCCTTCTCTTGGCTTCTCCTCCAAAGCTCCAAGCATGTCCTCTTATGCTCATGCAACCTCACATTTTTATCATATACCCCCAACAAGCATATCGTATCACTCACCCCACCGTGATCCCCACTCCACACTTCACTGGCCTGGCTTCTACATAGCCTATTGCCTATATCTGGCCGAAGTGAGGAAAAGAGAGCTGAAAAATACGAACTTGGGAACACACCAAGCACAACTTTTACTCATTTTTCCTCCACTATATTCCGCTGGAGGTGCAGCATATCATCTCATTATAGCAGTCACGTTGTTATTATTACGCTTGTCTACAAAAAACTGTTTTTTTCTACTTCTCTTTTTCTCCCCCTTTCAAAATAAAATAGAAAAAATCATCTTCCATATTCCTATATAAAATTACGAGCATGCAGACCAGCTCACATCACATCCACCATTATATTTTTTGTAGCAGCCAAGACATTAGGAGCTTCCTCCATTTCATCCCTCAGAAATATATAATAACCATAATCATCGCCATCCTCATTTCCCTTGTTATATTTTTCATGAAATAAAAAAAGGAATGCTCCATCATCTCAAAAACCCTGCACTATTATTGTATAGTGCATTTTATAAACGCATGTATGACAGGGCAGCAACGCAAACGTCCAGCACCACCACCACCACCACTAAATGCCCAACTTCATTATCATCCATCCCCCTGGCGAAATAAAAAAAAACCAGCTTGCCGTTCAATTTCATCTCGACAGCTCCACACAGAGCTAGGAGCTTTGTAAAGAAATAATTCCTCGTCATCATTATGCCCCTAGAAAGCTCCACTCTCTTCTGCTGCATTCATCCCTCTGCAATCCATATCAAGCTGTTCTTTGAGGTGGATCCATTCATAACGCATGCAGGGGAAAGGTACAAGCTTTATGAAGAGAACTCATATAAATTCCACTTTTTTAATGCTTTTCCCTCACAAAAAAAATTATTGCTCTGCACGGAGCATCCTCTGTCTTTATGAGTTAGCGTGAGCACATACATGTATGAATGAGTATTTTTTTAATGTTGCCGAGTATTGTTGTAGATTATTGGTGGGCACATTTGGCACTGGCAATGTGTAGGTAGGGTGGGTTCAAGTACTATAAGCCAACTGGCGAATAACAGCTATCGTTCTCATCACAAAACAGAAAAAAAATCATCCTTATCATTTTTATATTATGCCTTCTGCACCAACATGTCATGTCAACTTTTACCTCATCACATTAGGATTACCGTTTATGTCAGAGAACATGTTTGTGTGCTGTAAAGCTGCAGTGAAGTAGGGGAAAATACAAACACAGAAGTTTGGGAATAGTGAGCAATCCCTTAATGAAAAATTGTTATGACTGTGAGAATCGTGAAATGCTTTTTTTGTAACGATCGCCCGATAAAAAAGAATACCATTAATATTTTATGAATTTAATTTAGCCATTGCTAATGCTTTTTTATGCTGCTTGCCACTGCTACCACCCAACCCAACCCCAGTCCCTCAGTCAATGTTACCAGCTATCACTTTAACCTAAATGTGTGCGTTTAATAATTCAGCCGATTGTCAACCGTCCCTTTTAGAGCTTCCACCTCATTAAAAAACGGGGAGGTGAGGTATTATATGTCATCTCCCCTTTCTCAATTTTTATCGGAGCGCAATTCAATAGCAAACGATGAAACGAGTAAAAAAAATATTTTTACCCAGCTGAATGCAAAAAAGCTCGAGACATTTTTCATCCAAATTGTAATGCTGTTTTTTTCGGTTACTCCTCCTGTCTATGCCTATACAATGTATGCACCATACAGTGATTTCAGATATTTGACCAAACAAAAAAAAAAGAAATCTCTGTACCTCCGGATCTCTTGTATGCAAAACAAACGGACCTCCAGGCGTAGGGCTTAGAATTTAAAGTAAGAAAACTTTTCCACGGAGGGAATTTTACGTAATCTGGAATAAAAATGCAAAATGCTGATGATAGAGACAACTGTGATAATAACATGGTAGTAAGCCGTGCAGACATCTGAGTGCTGATAATAATTATATGGGGCTCGAATGCAAGAAAAAAAATCAAGGTAGGGTTGTGCTTAGGTACATCACATAGTGCATACACGGTGGGGATGGTGGACGGTGTGGCTAACGCTAAACAATTACCTGCCCAGAAATTCTTAACGTGTCATTAGCATAATACGCACAGCCAGAAAAATAATGGTAGGTGTGCACAAGCATATAAATTTTTCTCTCTCTTTTCTTCACAACTCTACAAAATACTACTTCAAAGGAATAAAAAAATTAAGAGCCCGACATGAGATTTTACACAAAAGAACTATGCTTTATGTAATATGCAAGGTTTCAAGGATTCTTACAATGGTGAGGAGCTTCTATTACGTCTTTTGTACGGCTCATGTCTTTTTTTGTTGTTTGCCACGGCAAAATATAATAATTGAAAGAGTTGCATTGCATTCAAGCAGAGTTTACGTACGTCTGAATGGACATGAACAGGGAAAAATATTTTTGATCCAACTAGCGTTTCCATTTCGCTTTTGGGGAGTTGCTTGCAATGATGACGACAGGGTTGGGGAACTCCTATAACGCTTGGATTTTACTT
>JAHZND010003510.1:4950-17581 GCA_027744115.1 Acrocyrtus sp. NNG-2020 | reverse complement strand
TTTTTTTGTGAGCTACGCGGCAGATGCGGGCAGGGAGAGGCTTTTGTGGTGCTGTAAAGAGGGAGAAGACAGCAGGTCTCATGTTTTTTAAATAATTAGACGTGTTCATATTATGCCAAGTTTGTTTGCGGACGGATATATTAGATTAGCGTAAGCGGATCAGCCTATTAGTCTTTTTTATAGGTGTTGTAGATCTCTCAGCAAACAAGAGTCAGTTTTTGGAGGTGGAGGGACGTTGCGAGATTAGAAGATTGGCCGCTTTCCATTTGTTTGATGAAATAATTCATAGACGCACATGTGTACATACTTAGGCAGCTAAGGAAAAAAAATCTTTTTGATCTAGAATCTACACTCTTCTCTACTGCACACATTCTTTGATTCCTTCAGATGTATTTACGGTGTGTAATATCGAGAATGTGAATGAAGCGAAAAAGAGTGCCTCCTTGTATGACTTTTAGTTGTGCCTTGACTGTGCAAATACAAAATAAAAGTTGATTGGTTTGGTAATTTTGTGATGTTTGTACAAGTTTTTTTTGTACATCAAAGAGCTCACTTTGGGTACATACTTGGCCGTGGAAAAAAAGGAGACGAGAAACATTTCAGAAACTGTTTATAAAAGGGTAATAGTGCTTACTGGCCACGGCGCTTTTTTTGCAAGTTGGATAAGAAGGGAAAGACCATTTGTAAATATTTTATTTATATTCACATGAGCATCCAACTGCCTCTAAGCAATTTTCCGAAAGTTCCTTTACATGCTGAGCTTTGTCTGTTTTGCACAATGAATTGGAGTAATTTTTTCACGAGGAGAGCACTCACCAGAAGCACAAAAAATAATCAAAAGATTCTATTTGAAATAATTTTCCGGATATAGAAAGCAATTTTGTTTCGGCATTTAAAGACATTTTTATGTCTATTAAAGTTGGCTACATTGTATTCCAAGCATGGAGTGCTCTTTGTTGTGGGAGTGGATGGATATCAGATCTGGTGGTAGACTCGTACTGACTATGTATATTGTAGGAATGCATTTTACATTTTCCTAGAGAGGGGCTTCACAGAGTGCATTCCTAAAAAACGCCCAGTCAATGCTCAACATATTTTTTTCGAGGAAGTATTTCCATTTCCATGTTCCATGATTGTTTACAGGGTTTTACAGGTACGTTAGTGTCAATAATAATAATTTGGGAGGGAACTGCAGTTGGTTTTCCTTAAACATTTTTTGCTGGAGTATGTTGGTGATACTTCTAGAAGCAATTTTGCTTATGCCATCACGGTATGGTGTATTTCTTGAGAATATTATTGTTATCGTTGCAGTCTTTTGTTTTTACTTTTTGAACGGGTATTGAGGAGATTTCGTGCGTAGAATTTTTAAGAGATAAGAGCGAGCAGGGAAGGAAATGCTCTCGGGTTTGTTTGCCTGATTGTACTGGAAAGGGAGGATGATGGGAATGAGAAAAGTCATATAAACTGGTTGATGGGTTTGTGAGTGTCCTCCCTTCTTAATTTTTATCTGTGTTCTACTACTAGTTTATTCAGGAGGAAGATATACTTTCTGAAGGCTGCTGGTGAAGCGAAGCACTAGTTCTGCTTTCATGAGCTAAGCTCACTTCTTTGGGAACATTGTGTGATTGGTTGCAGGCAGAGGCACAGACATATTCACTTTTAATCGTTGTGAAATTGTGGAGTGGCTTGGGGAACAAGTTTCATTGCTGATTCATTTCTGCTCCTCTGAATAAGAAAGAGAAAATTGAAAATACAATTGGGATGGTGGACTATTATGCTCATAAAAGCGGGAATACGAGGGAAAATGGAGGAGTTGTGAAAATTTTATGGAAGTGTTGGAGAAAGCAGTTGGAATGCTGTTGTAAAGGCTTCTGTTAATTTCAACTGGGAAAAGTAATAGCGCTGCGGATGAAGTAAGCATAAAGAAAATGGGCCATAAATGGAGGAACGGTTGTGTGATTTTAAGATTTCAAGCGGTTTCTCTGTCGGGAAATGACCAGTAATTTTTCGAGTATAGGTGGAACTGTGTGGTCAAAGTACGAGAAAAAAATATATTTTTTGCCAGAGGAAGAAACATATGAATAATGCAGAGGTAATGAAGGCACGGCTGGGACTATCTAATAATGCGACGTGGTGTATTTTATGGATTTAATTGACAAATTTATTTCCTGGTGAGATATGTCAGCGTGGTGAGAGAAATAATAGGGGCTGTTGTTACTCTTTTTCGTATTGTAGTTATTTTCCGTTGTTGCTTATTCATGAGAAAATAGCAACTGGGCGAGTCATTTCAAAACACAGCGGTATGATGACTTTAATTAAAATTATTATGGCCTGTAAAGGACACGTGTGGAGAGTTCTAAAAGAATGAGTACCTTGTCACGGTGCTACTAGTTGGGAGGAAGACTGAGACAACTAAAAAAACTGGAACCCTCGTCTACATGTAGAGACATGTTGCACAAATATTGAAAGACTTTAATAGGGCGTAATTGCCCAATATTCTACCACCAACTGAATATGAGTGCGGTCCACTAAAAAAGTATTTAATTTGTAACGGCTATGTTAAGCGTTAATGTAGGAAGGAATGCGAGGGTACAGTGATAATTAAGAGGAATTTCATTTCGTTTGATACTATCTTTTTCTTATTGTTATTTCAGGCGAAGCTCGAAACAAAGGCTTTGAAGGCGAAACGGCCCGGATTTACAGATGAGCGGTATAACGAGACATCCTACTATGTTGAGAACGGTAAGGAACTGTACTACGGAATGATTCGTGTCTAAATTAATATTCGTTTTGCTATTAAAAGGGGAATTGTTTTGAGAAAAATGTGCCACTCCCTGAATTGAGAAATACGGATAAGCCAATTCATTAGCTTCTGCTCTCTTTTTGTAAACTTAGTTTTAAAAAGTAGCATTTACATTTTTTAAATTTGAAATTTCCACAATGAACGCAGCAGCCAGCAAGTTAGCAAGTTGCTTTATTTTTCAAACATTAAACATTTTTCAAAATCATTTCGACTTTTGCATGTTTCACCACTGCCTCTTTGTTTTCGGTCCAATTGCAATTCTCTCATTTTGATTTTATTGCTTTAATCAACGCTAAACAAGCAAATAGTTGCTGGCTTTTCCAGGCGTGCGTACATAATTTAGCGTTTAGCTCACGCGTTCGTGCAGCTCTCTGTTCCTGCGCGTAAAGGGGAAAAGCGCTGCTCGAAAATTGAATGTGGTGCCTACCGTGAAATTTAATGAATATAAATTGAATGCTCTGCCCTATTGCATAAAAGCGGAAGAAAAGTGTTCCATAACTATGCTGCACGCACACCACACCACCTAGCCCATTTTAAAAATGCAAAAAAGAACGCCACTACTGTGAGGAGCGGAGCAGGTACCTAAGTAAACTCTGCAGCACAGCACATGATGATGATGATGATGATTATGACGGTGATAGGTTGATGAAAACTTTGCTCTTATTTCAGACACGGAATAATTGTTATACATGTATCCCCTACTTTTTGAGAAAATAGTTGGATGAGAATTTTGATGCTACATAAATAAGTGTTTACATGCTCGCCGTGTGAGAGTGCTTACCTGAAATGGTAAATATGTAGGCAGTAAGGAGATGAATATGGAGCACTTTGTATGTATTAGGGCGAGAGGGTGAAAGTGGAAAGCGAGCTTATGAAGTTGGCGGAGTGAGTGGATATGATCATAATGTAAAATGGAAGTAGGGAATTTCCATATTCTCTTGTTTGTTTGTTTGGCTGTGCTGGTAGGAGTAGAACTGTGTTTGCTGCTAATTTCAGAGAAAAACTTTTTACACAACTTATGCCTTGCCTGCCTTCCCACTCCCTCATCACTGGGTTTGTGGTATCTATTTTTCATATTTCATTAGCGGTCCTCTTTCCCGTCGTGCTGCTACGGTTATTATCCCGAGTTCTTATCGTAATGGTATAAAAGAGGCTGAATTGCGGATGGTTAGTAGATGGTTCCTCTGGAACAAAACAAATGTGGCCTGGTTAGCGAGAGTACCTACTTTGTTTTTACCTGTGTCGCCAGCGTGGCGGAAAATTTTTGCAGAGAGGAAAGAGTGAAAAGAGAGAAAGAGACAGGTGCTCTTATTATACAGATAGCCCTCGTGCGACTCACTTGAGCAGTCATTATCAGCAGCACCTTCTGCTCTGCCACTGATATTCACTCAATTCAGTGCATTAACTAACGCGAGGGAACTCTATTTCACTCACCCATTTTCATTTCCGTAGCCAATTTCTCTTGGGCATATGAAGCTATACAGCTCCTCCAGAGATGAAGTGAAGGGGAGGCGACGTGCGATGGGAATGGATGGAGTAGACCTTTCTTTTACTCAAACTCCTTTTTCATCTGGCGCTATCACCATAATCACAAGCATCTTTGCTTTTCATTCCCCTTGTCTAGTTGACATAAGGGGATTACAGCTCGTTACGTGTAGCCCTTGCTTATTGTTTGTCTTTTTTTCTTATCGTGTGTTGCTCCTTCCCTTATGCCAGGAACAACAAGGCAAATGAGGCTTACTGATGAGGACGAAGATGGGGAGCGGAAAAGATTATGATGAGAAGGAAGAAAAGTGTATTCCATTTTCCACAATTTTCGTTGCTGATGGACCATTTATATATAGTCGGGTGGAGCTTCATAGATGCGGGGAGGGGAAAAGCTTTTTTCTAAATAAGCATGTACATATTAGTTCTGCATGCATTATGATTATTATGTGCATGGGAGACGTAGAGAAAAGTATGCCAAAGTGATGATGATTATGATGGAGAGGAAAGCAGGAACAAGTTTCTTTTGCTGGAAGCTCTTTCTCTCGCTCCAGCATATCGTTCTTCCTTTTTCCTGAAGACGTTAGGATGGGAATGTGGCTGAAAAGGAAGTTAGAAACAGAGAGAGAGAGAGAAAGAAAAAAGTTTTCTAAAAAAATGAAATGAATGGTTGTGTCTTTCCTAGTGTCGGTCTATGTAAATAGGCAAGGGAGCAGAAAAAAACGGGGAAAAGCTGAAGGCATTTAAGGCTCAGCGTATATATGTATCTGTAAAATGGAGGTTTTTCGGGGTGTACGGGTGACGGTTGCACGGTCACACTCTTTCTCACAAGTTTTTTTTTCCAAATATGTAAAGTACATTACGAACGAGCTCTCTAACCAGCCCCTGGAGTCATCAGTTAACTTTAATACTGTTTTACGACAAGCAAAGAAGGAGAAAAAAAAGTCGGGAAAGAAATCTTGAAAAAGAAGAGGAATGGGGAAGGGGCATACCTATATATAACAGTAGTAAATACATACGGTTATCCGCTGGCTGATAAATTTATACGGGAAAAAAGAATAATTTTGTGTGATGTTGGCGAAGGAAGCTAGAGATATGTACATTTTGTAAAGTTGTGCTGGCTGGCTCTTTAAGGCGTCTTGTGTACGAGACGATGAGTCTTTTTCCACACTCTCCACTCCAGTGGTCCCTTGTCGCTCCCTTCATCTTTTCTCTCAGATCCCATTTCCTGTTTGAGACGGAAAGACGGGATAACGAGGAAGAGGATGATGAGCACGATAATAACAAAAATTAGTGAATAGATGAATGCATTTTATTAGAGGGATTGTGTGTTTTGTGTTGGCCCGCGATATGCTTTTACTCTTTTGACCTTTTTCCCACACACGCCTCCATTTATATCACTTAAGCCCTCATAAAATGTTTACTTTGCTAATGAACCCGTATTATTATCTACTTTGGGGCAGTTAAAAAAAATCCTATCACAGCTTTTGCTTTTTCTGCTTTTATTTGAAGTTAGTTTTTCGTCTGATTAGTGCTTTTTTAGTGCTGGCAGTGTCAAAAAAAATGTTTGTTTGAGATGAAAGAGGAAAAAAGAAATTAAAACAAGGGAATTTTAGACGTGGTGACAATACTAAATCAACATAGTTTTCTTTTGGTTCCTTTCTCCACATTATTCCACTCACAAAGTCGCAACTACATAGAAGTAACTGGAGCGGAGGTATAAGAGAGCACTCTCGCAAATTGATCGTTTTTGGAATACTTCCATCTGTTTCCCTTTCCCTTTGATATTTTCTTCTTTCCAATATTTTTTTGGCCGGTTTTGGCTTATTGGCTCGAGGAGTGCGAGTTTAGCCTCACATGTCAAAATGCCGGAAAGTCAATTTTTCTTTCAGGATTGATGGAATTTCAATTTCTTTTTTTGTGTGGATGTTCTCAGAAGTTTTTTTTTCACGGCGGGAGTAGAACGTGTTCGCCCAGTCCTCTTTTTTGTTAAATGCCTGTGGAAGAAATTGCATTCCGGTTGCAGCCTCCGCACATAAAGTCATTCCAGCGGAGGGGAACAGTGAACGGTGAACTGAAGGCAGCTTTCTGGATGTAAACGTCATTATTGATAACTAGCATCTGTCGTATGGAAACCTCCAATATTAATTTATTAGCTTTCACTTTCCTTCCAAATCATTTCACATCTTCCACATAAATTCTTCATTGAGAAAGTTTCGTCAATATTGTATGCTTGCTTCTCGCTCAAATATATGAACCCTTCTGGAAAGGTTTGTAAACCTCAGATGGCCAACGATTTGTTTCAAGATTGGACTGCCAAACTGTACGCTCCCTTTTGCCAATACCTTTTTTCCGCCCACGAAAGCAACTCTTTTATTAAAGCTGTACCGCACTGCGCTAGTTCATAACGGTAAAAAATAATAATTGATAAAGATAACATGTCAAGTTTTGTGAAACCGTCGGTATTGTATAATTTGTCTTGTATCCTACATCCATCGCAGTTTCCGTCTGCCTTCTATCAATTTTTCAGTGACTGTGAGCTACACACAGCCCCTCCACTAAGGTCTCGTACGGGGACCGCCACGTCCTTACGGTGGGCCATAATAGTGGTAATAATCGTAATAGCAGTAAATGGCGCGATTTTCTGAGGAAAAAATCCATAATGGCACTCCTAAAAAACTCAGAACTGGGATACAATGGAGTAACGCAAAGTGACGTGTGAAACGACAGCGACAGAGTGCAAGACAGCTTCCCTAGCTGGCAGTTGATGGGCAGCATTATTATACAAGTTATGTGCATTCAGTTTCCACAGTATTGGGGAGGGGAGTGCATGTTTTATAGCTGGCGAGGCAAAAGTTGAAAAAAGAGGAATGAGAGGAAAACATGAGAAATGAAGGAACGTGGAAGGACTCTCGGAGTTCATCAAAATTTCGTTTGAAGCTGGAAGAAAAGAGGGGAGGAATATCACATAAGGACATGTTTTCGGTCTCGGGATGGGTGTCGGGTGTCACAAGTTTGCGTTTCCAATCCATTTCTTCCACCAGCAGACTCCCCTCTTTCGTCGGTAGATATTTATCTTGAAGATGAGAGGAGATATCTATAGGTAGGAGGAGTGCGGCATATATAAGAATGTGTGCTTGGCGGTGTGCTTCTGGCGAGCACGAGTACAGAGACGCATCACCTACTTTCCAGCATTTCCGGAGTTTTATGCTTTGTCACACTGCTCACAAAAGTAACCAGGGACTGGAGCTTGACTGGAGAGGGATGATGCTATGCGATATTACTTTGTGTGCTCAGCGATTAACATTGATGCTATGAAAGCGTAAGCCCCTCTCCGGGACCACATTTGCAGAAAATTAAATGCTCCGTAAGATTTCATATTTTGAGCGCAGCCGACTAAAGTAATGTCTGCATTAGCTTAAAATAGCCTATATAAGGATGTTTATAGAGGAGAAAAAATGTAATAAGCTTGTTTTTTTTCATATTTTCACTCGTTTTTGCGTAGTTAAACGAAATGGTAGAAAAAAGGCCTTGCCTGCCCATGCAGTAGTATGTAGTGTGGGAGAGGGAAAAGAAACTGGAGGAGCAGTTGTTTTCTGTTTCTCATCCTTTTTCTCCTTGTTTTTGTACGGATGTTTCATGAAAAGGAGAAAGTTTTTCTTTTTTTCTCTCTGGATGAAAGTCGACTCCTCTGTCAAAACATGTATGCTGGACGAAACGTGTATACAGAGAGGGGGCTTTTAGTGTCTCTGTAAAAGTTGTTTGGAAAAGGGAAAGCTATCTTCATAATCGTATCCGAAATTCCAAAATATCCTTCACTGACTGGCGGTATCCTGTTTGTAAGGAGTGGCTGGGCTCTCGCATTTAGCACTGCAGTAAAGGTGTAGTTCGGATATCTACTTGGAATGTCGGTGCTTCTGGCAGTAGTGGAACAAACAAAAAAATACTAAAAGGAAAAAGAAACTGTATATCTGCGTACTTATGTAAGTTGATATTGTGCACAGGGATTTTATTGCTGCTAACTTTTTTTTCCTTCTGAAATTGCCAAAAGTCCCACGTTTATTTCTCCTTACTCAAGTGAAGTGGTAGTCAAGCTTTTCTATCTGGTTGCTACTTACTTGAAATGGAAAGCGAAATGGGTATTGATAGTGGAAGGGGAGAAAAAGGAGTTGGGCTATAGGAGCCTGTACCTTTTTATGATTATTCTGATATGAGAAGGGTAGGACAGGCCCAGTCTCCGCTGTCCCGTGGGGGTCACCAAGGTTCTGTAAGCACAACTGCTACTCACACGTACAAGCCATTTCCTACATATTCTCGGTAGCCGGTGCCTCCTCTGATTATTCTGTGGCTCAATGGAGTGGAACACTCTCCGTTCCTATAAGAGTGAGTGAAAGGAGACATGTTCTATTTTTTCCTGTGTGTGCAGACAGACAGGAAAGTTTTAGTCCGAGAGGATTTCTCAGCAGACAGAGCACAAGGAGAAAACCGTGAGTGGCTGTTTGTTTGGCTGAAACCCTGACAGTGAGTCGCTTAGATCACTGTTTATTTTAATAATAACAAATGTAGCTCGCAGGATTGTTTTCCAAATGGAATTAACCCGTTTGACAGGCATGATCGTGAGATATGTATCTGTATGATAGGTTGATGCCTAAGTCTGCCAAGTGGAGAATAGCTAAAGAAGATATCTCTCTGGCTGCGTGGATTTTTGTCAATTTATGTGGATTAGTGCTGCAAGATATGCACGGCTCGAAAAATTGCGTTCTTTCGGTTTTACTGACTCACTTATTGGGATTGACCTCCTTATTAGGAGCTAGCGCGGGAGGGGAAAATTGCAGATTTAAATTCATGCGAGAATCTGACTGAGAAACAGATTTCCTGGTTATTGCGATCAGGATGAAAAAGGTTTCTTTATCGCGCTTTTAGTCAGTTTTGGAGGTTGGAGGCGTACCGGAGGAGCAGCTCCCTTCGAACAAATAAATTTGGCGGCGTGACTACTACCCTTTCCCGACTACAACAGATTTATTTGATCTGTTTCGTAGAATGAAGTTATTGTGGCAGATTTAGAGAAAAGGGTATCATCTGTCAAAGGTCTACCACTCCTGAGTCCTGATCTCAAGGAACTTCCGCGTACCCATTAATTCTTGTACAAAGGGAAAAATGTTTTCAAACTTTCCAAATTAGAAATGTCAGATTGGTTTTGTGCTGTTGGTAAAGAAATACTTTGTCTCCGGATTGACTTTATTCTTCAGCTTTCGGAGAAAAAGAAAAAAAAGTTGTGTTCGCTGTATCCAATCCACTCCCAACGCAGTTTAGAGCTCTTGTTAGAAGGGGCAAGATGACACGCATGAGAATAGGAATCTTTCCGTTCCAATTAGTCGGGATCTTACATTGGGAGGACTGTTGAGGGAAGTTCCTGTACGTAGTAGAACTCCTTTTTTATCCGCTCTATCGCTTAATCTGAGCCGATGACGACGACGATAATAATAGCATGACAGGGACCTCATTTTATGGAACCATGTCACTAAAAATAAATAAGAAGATTATTTTGGCCAACAGGAACAAAAAATATGAGCATGATAACAAAGCTGGTGGATAGCTAATAGCAATATTTTATCGGGAGAAATGGGAAAATATATTAATTTTGTCTGAAGCGGCGAGGCCACCTTCTGCTCATATTTCATGGTATCTTTCAGCAAACAACGTTCGGGAAATGCGATGAAAAATGTAGTGTCACACGTCTTATGAATTGTTGGCATTCCATCATTAAGTAGACGGTTTCTATTTACCGACTTCCACTTACTGGTGAAACGTGATAGTGATAGCATAGCAGCTTGTTTGCGGAAATGTGATGGGAGCAGGAGTGCTCTTTTTTGGGTGTTTAAAAATGAGTTTGTCGAAATATATGAGCGTCTGCCACAGCCAAAAAAATGGGAAATCCATTTTAAAATGATGCCCCTTTTAAAAAATTGAAAAAGTCAGTCATTGTTTCAGAGGAGAAATTTTTTTATATTAAGCGCTCTAAAAGAGTTTAAAAACTGGGATGATCGTAGAGGAAAAAAAGAGAAAAATAAAAATGTAACGGTTTAATGGTGGGTGAATGCGCTCATTCTTCACCCGTAGGAAGATGATGATGTTCCAAAATCGAATAGATATTATTGCGTATATATATGAGATTCCATTACTGATAGGGAGGAAACGTCGTTTTGTTCTGCTTTCTTTTTTTTCTTGGAAGGCAGCCTGCCTCTCTCTCTCTCTTCGAGATGAAGTGAAATGCAACAGGATTTGTTGTTGTTTTGACACAAGAGACCCATTTAAATTGTCGAGAAATTTAAATATTCAAAATAAAAGAGTGGAGAAATATTAGAGAAAGCAGTGTCAAGCTTAGGAATATTTTTCCGCTACGTCCAATCATGTAGAGTGCATCGGTATAAATAATGCTGCTGCCGGTACATAATATATTGTAATAATAATAGTAATAGAAAAAAAATTGGAAGTTTTTGAGTGCCGTGCTCGCTGCGCCCTGTCAAAAGTGAGGAAGATAGGAATATGGAAGGGAACTAAAGAGGAGAGAACACGTTTTGCGCTTATGCCAAGTTTGGGATTTTATTTTAAATGAAAGGATGATGATGGCAGGGGAAGCATGGTTTAAAAGAGAGGCTTTTTTCGCAAGAACAGGATGAAATGTCTGTTAAAAAATATTTTATCTGTGCACGTTCCCCATTCACCGCATCCTTCTTGGTTTTTCTACATGTTTGTATTTCTGCATTTTGAAATTGTAGCTGACAGTAAGAAATGTGATGTGAAATCGTAATGATTGGTTTCGTTTTCTTTTTTTTGCTCGTTCAAAATGAGTAAGAACTCTGTGAGGACGTCGTCGACAGGAACAGCTTTTGGCAGTGTGACAAATATACGGGGAGAGAGGGAGGAGGAGAGGATAAGAAAAAAAGAGAGAATGCTTCCCCTTCTGGGAGATAGGAAGAGAAAAAAAGTTTCAATGATAATAGGTCTCATCACCATTATTATAATCATAGAGTGCTAATAATAATGATGATATTCTCTGAAAAATCTTGATCTAGATTATGCCAAGAGTGAAAAAAATGGTTTAATAAATAAGTGTGCCAATAATAGGAAGCGAAAAGATGCTTTGTTGTTTTCCATTATGTTCTGGTTGACTCCCTATACCATGCAATTTGTAGTAAGTAGGTGGTAAGAATATGTATGGAGAAAAAATGTAACGGATGAAAAAATATTTGTAAGTAAAAAATCCAGCTTGCGATTTTTTTATTCTCGTTATCACTTTTTATCTAGTTTGTCGTTTGCACGGTTTACGGAAACCAGATGAGTTGAAGAGATGAGCAGAGAAGTTTTATATTTTATAATTAGCTGTCTTATCAAATCAACCTACGCCCTACGCGAAAAAGATCCTTCACGTGTCAGATGTACCCGTTTCACTAGAAAAATCTACAGCAGAGCAGTTTTTGGTAGTTGACATGTAGAAATATGTGGGGGTTAACTCCTGAGATAAATTGAATGCTTTCAGAGTTTGCCGTGGAGAACGTTTTACAGCGAAAAAAAGTTGGCTTAGGTAATTTTACTGGCGAGATAGGGGAAAAGGAGGTTGTGAAAGAGAAAACAAGACCTTCGTTGTGAGGGTGAAAATGAGAAGTACCTAACTGGTTTTTTCGCCAGTTAATTAGTCAAATATGGCGAAGGCTTGTTAAATGAATCGCGAGATGTGAAGAAAACTGGCTAATTACCGTGAGTGGTTCTTTTATAAAAAACTGTTCACGGGGGAGTGTAAATAATACCTATCGAAACAATGTAGGTACTGGAAACGGCGGAATATCTCAGAGAAAGTGACATCGCAGAAGGTGGCCAACTGCAACTGTTTGGAAATATCAGATTTTACCAAGTTTTTTCGAATTTGCGTAGATTTTTTTAGTTAAACGGGCTCCTGACAAGTGAGAGACCTCTCGTAAAGGAAGAATGTTGTCGGTGTGGCTGGTGGGTGATCTCTCGGAATTTTTTTTGAAGCTGATTGGTGCCTACCGAGAAAGTATTCGTAATTGGAAAAGATTGACAATTGTTTATAAATACGGGGATCGTTGACTGCCAGGAAATACTAAGGCTAACATAATGCGGCGCACGTAATTATACAGAATATGTTGTAAAATATCATGATTTTTTTCATAAATAGCTAAAGCTGAAAACAAGACAGAAAGAAGATTAATTTGTTACGGAGCTAAAAAAAACTGAAAAAAATAGTTGTCGAGACGTATCGTCGCCACTTCCTGAAATGTCGCTAAACTACAGGGTTTAATGGAGTAGGAAATAGTAAAAAAA
>JAHZND010003509.1:0-22893 GCA_027744115.1 Acrocyrtus sp. NNG-2020 | reverse complement strand
AAGTATAAAATAGAATATAAAAGTGGGGGCGAGATGAGGCGAGATAAGTCAAGGCAGGAGCAGGAGTCTGTGTGCTGCCAAGAAGGGGAAAGATCATTCACGGGTCACTCATTCTCCCACAAAAACTTACTATTTTCAGCGCCAGTACTGCCAGAAATGTGTTTTTCCAAGGGGAATGGGGTGAATCTGAGAAGAACCATGACACAACCAGCAGCACACTCACCCTCCCCATCTTATCGGGAGAGTGGCGGAGTGGCGGTATCACGTGGCCCTAGTAGTAGTAGATTTGTAGCAATGTCTGTGATATACTCAGCCCTACTCTTTCTCAGTGCTTGTGTCCATTTAGTGCCCCTAGCTAGCTGTGATGCGTCGCCAGCCCTAAGACACAGCAATCACGAGAAAGCGGCGTCACCTCAGTTTGGCAGCGCTGCATTTAGCAGTAGTGATAACGTCGAGAGTGTTGTTGTTAGTGGTCGGTCCGACAGTTCCACCTCCAGTTCTAGTTCGCAGTCGCACGCAGGAATTGCCAAACGATTAGCGCAAACAGTCGGGGCAAGCAGTGCTGACACTGGCCCAAATACATCTCTGCAGATCAAGCTCCCAGACTTGTCAGTGTCTTCTAGGCAGCTGCACAAGGACGGCCAGCCTAGTTTGTGAGTTGCGAAAAATATCATATTTTTTTCAAAAGAGTTTCCCCTTAATAAGCTTCGTTCTCTTTTCATTTCGTGCCTCCGATAAAATAGAAGCAATTCCAATAGCATATCTCTAATCTCTCCGAAATGAAGTTGTTCAGAGCAGAGCCACTTCCGGTGCTAGTTCGCAAATGTCACGTAGAAATCTTCCTTCTCGTTACTGTCACATGCCTTAATTTTCCTAATTTCTCTCCCAAATACATCTCTGCAGATCAAGCTCCCAGACTTGTCAGTGTCTTCTAGGCAGCTGCACAAGGACGGCCAGCCTAGTTTGTGAGTTGCGAAAAATATCAGAAAAATATTTTTTCAAAAGAGTTTTCCCTTAATAAGCTTCGTTCTCTTTTCATTCCGTGCCTCCGATAAAATAGAAGCAATTCCAATAGCATATCTCTATCTCTCTGAAATGAAGTTGTTCAGAGCAGAGCCACTTCCGGTGCTAGTTCGCAAATGTCACGTAGAAATCTTCCTTCTCGTTACTGTCACATGCCTTAATTTTCCTAATTTCTCGTACGCACGCAGTGATTCACCATGGACGTGGACCTGCTCCGATGGAATCTCATGCCACCGTGAGCTTTCAAACAGCTCCGAGCCCCAAGTTTCCCTCAATGTTGTGCTGGCTCACATGCGGAGACTATGGAGCTCTTTGGCCCCATCCAACCATCAAGGTACATTAGATAACGATATCATAACAGAAAAATGTGCATTTTTTTATCAAGTCACGCTTCTTGTTTCTTGAGAAAAAATTTTTCTGCTGCTTAGGCTGTTTTCCTTCTGCCAAGATATACTTTTTTTTGCAATTTAAACCTTTGGCATTTTCCAATCTCATTTAAAATAAAAAATGTTTTATCGTTCAAGACATTTCTGGGCTCCCACTTGGTCGGATTTTATGCACAGAATGCAGAAGTGGTGGCTATCAACGCGCCGCACAAGGCAGTAAAGGCAATGCTGGGCTATGCCGGGAACGTCCTCCTCGACCATTTATTTAGGGTATGTCAAAGCTAATTAAAATCGGTGGAGTGGATGAGATATAGGAGCCACATCAAATTAAATTAATTAATTTAACAAGCGCGCTTCATTACAAGCTATCAGCGAGCTTTGTTCATGCTATTTTTACATTTTTTAAAAACCACAGATGAGCCCTAAGGATGACGATACGCAGAGCCAGAGTAGTAGGAGTGGCTTCGAGCACAATTATTTGGCAATCACTCTCACTGCGCAAAACACGGACACGAGGATTTCCCTCACTACCGACGAAAGCTACAATCTTATCGATCTCAGCTTATTACGGGGTATGAAATTGCATAACGGAGTAATCATTTAATTAAAGTTTTGAGAGGAGATGAGATGCCGTGGCGCTTCCGGTATCGGAAGTAAAAATCTTTTTAAAAATATGCATCTAAAAAGCAGAGCATAACCCATCCATTTCAAAAATTGCAGACAGGCGGAGCCACTCAAGTCAATGTGGATATTGTTGGATCTACCTACTTTGGCGTACGCCATGGATTGGAGACCCTCGGCCAACTTATTGCATATGACGAGTTTAACAAATGTTTGAGGGTAACTTTTTAAAAAAAAATTCAATTAAATAAGTATGGGGAAGTCGTATGAGTATGAATGATGACGAGAGAGAAGAACCCATACTTTAATGATATATTTTCTCCTTTGCAATTTTGAAGGGAAATTGATTTTTTTGATTTGGGGAAATGTGAAACAGATCGTGAAAGAGGTGAATATCGAAGACAGGCCAGCGTTTGCTTACAGAGGACTGATGATCGACACTTCGCGAAATTTTATTCCGATCTTGTATCTCAAAAGAATGGTTGACGCGATGAGTTACAACAAGCTGAATATGCTGCATCTCCACATCACGGATACTAACTCCTTCCCCTTCCACTCGAAGCGAATTCCGCACGTAAATTGCTACAATATTCCCCATTATTAGCTTGCTAATTGCTTACTTCCTCTTCAATCAAATATCAAATTTACTTTTGATGAGAGGGAAAATGAAAGAGTGAAATAATTTTAATATGTATTTTTAAAATGCACAACTCGTTTGCTATTCAAAGGAAGAGAATTTATTTGTTTATTTTGTGTGCTCCTGATTGCCTCTCAATGCAGATGACTACATACGGTGCATACTCAAAGTCGCAAATTTACACCCCCAAAGATATCAAGGAACTTGTTCTTTACGCACGGTTGCGTGGAGTTAAAATCATTCCTGAGCTTGATGCACCAGCCCATGCAGGTAGATAAAGTGAACTCAGCAGAAGTGATTTAAAATCACGTCGTTTGTTTACTGAGGCAATAGTGGTCACCTAATAAACTTTTCCTTTCGATGTTATTAGGGAATGGATGGCAGTGGGGACCTATGGAAGGTCTAGGGGACTTGGCCCTTTGCGTGAATGCAGAGCCTTGGAGGTTAATGAATGCAAACTAGAAAATATTTTTTTAATTGAAAAAATTGTTTTTGTTGTAATTGCTATTAGCGGAAGTGTAACTTAGATTATTTTTTTGTTTTTTTTGTAGGAGCTACTGTGGGCAGCCCCCTTGTGGACAGCTGAATCCAATTAACAACTACACCTACCTGGTTCTGAGTTAGTTTGAAGAATTAATAAATTTTGAGCTTTTGAAAAGGTGTTGATGTGGATGTAGGCGAAAGGGGAAGCATTAATGTGGATTTTTCTTTGATGTGGTCGCAGAGGAGCTGTACACCGACTTTTTGGAGGTTTTTGACAAGGACATATTCCACATGGGTGGAGATGAGGTGTTTTTTCAATGCTGGTATTACCACACCGAAATACGAAATTGGTTGCATAACAGGGGCACTCATGATCTGATGGATTTGTGGGGACATTTCCAGGACAAAGGTTTGCTGATTGAAATTTAGAGTTGGTGTTACCTTTGTCTGTACCTATGTGAAATATTATGCAGCTACTCAAGTGGGAAATTTATTATTTCAGCTTTTCAGATGCTGATACAGGCGAATGGAGGTCATTATATTAAACCAATTGTTTGGACTTCGGATATGACCAGCCGTGCCAGACACTTTTTGAATCCGAATGACTACATCATTCAAGTTTGGACTGGATGTTAGCTCGCCATAAATTAATGCTGTACTTAATTCATATAGTTTCAAATGTAAGAGAACTATAATTAATGTCTTAACTTTATTTGAAAAACAGCGTCACATTCTGATGTGAGGGAACTGCTGCAGGAAAAGTACAAAATAATTTATTCGAATGTTGACGCAGCATACCTGGATCATGGATATGGAAGCTGGTGAGCATAAAATATATTTTGAATTCATACATATCCTGTGAAAGGTTGTTTTTGGTGTTCTAATTATTTCGTTTGATGTGGCTTTCATCAGGCTGGGCCGAGATCACATGTGGACAATTAAAACGTGGCAGGTAATAAATTCTTTCAACTACATACCTACAGAAACATTCATTTCCTGCGAATTTTTATCATGGCCAATTTATGTAAATACAATCTTTGCAATTCATTCCAGAACTTGTACGACAATGACCCCATCCGAATCACGGAGTATCATCTAGGCTCTAATGCGACCTATCATGTACTCGCAGCTGGCCAAATTTTGGGAGGCGAAGCCACTCTCTGGGCAGAGAAGGTAAACAAACCAAAGCAATATTTAATTTCGGCGAGCCATTGCCATTTCCAAGCACAATTAAAAGCATTTTTTGCCATTACAAGCAAAGCAAACAGAACTTGTCAAAACATTATAAAAAGCAATATTTTTGCGGATATAAAATTACTATTTGCATAGGTGGATCAACACAACATGGAAATGAAGCTATGGCCGAGGAGCTCAGCGTTTGCGGAGCGGCTCTGGTCTAGCCCTAAAAACAGATCCAACAGTGTTTACCCTCGGCTACTCCATCACAGAGCGAGAATGGTTCGAAGAGGAATCCACGCAGACAGGCTTCAGCCCGAGTCCTGCCACCAAATCAGTGGATATTGCAGTGATCCTTCCAGCAGACTTTAAGAGGACAAAAAGCAATAATTATCCCCTTCGCCACGGCCACACTAATGAAAAAAAATAGTCTTTCGCCACGGCCACACTAATGAAAAAAAAATAGTCAAGAATGCAACTAAATACATATTATACTTAAAGTCAGCTTACAAAATAGTCACTGTCAAACTCACCGTTAAAAAATCCCCTTTTTATATTGCCATTGCCGGTGTGTTTTTTTGAAGGTGAAATACGAGAAAAAAAGCTATTGTGCCGTGTTATGGCTTTTACTTGACACCGACTCCGATTGCGAAATACAACAAAAAGAACCTAGCGCATATCACATATTCGCACATCGCTGCCAAATGAAACAGCTACATTAGTTCATTTGGCTGAAAAAAAATTGTTTGCTTATGACATGTAGATATCTGCAATATTGTTAATGTACCTTATGTATATGTTACTCTGTACAAAGTAAATATCCCTAAAAAAATACTTACCTAACTGTATAAAACCAGCTATTTTACTAGAACGCATTTTAGTTCCACTTTGACTTTGACTTCCTGAATAAATACGGAGAGAGCTATCGTCCAATCGTCCTTCCTCCTTGGTTTAATAATACATGCCAAGTTTCGATTTTGGCGAAAAGGGAACAATTTTACCTNAAGTTTCGATTTTGGCGAAAAGGGAACAATTTTACCTTATTTTTCTTTTCCAACTGGGCATTACATTTTACCTGGAAATCGATAGCGGTCGCGACAGCGAGCGATATATTTTCAGACGGGCGAAATGGGAACAAACTCACGTCAAACATTTTCCCATATTTCGCAATCCGCAATTTCGCACATAGTAAAAAAGGTCATTTGAAATTGCTGCTACTTGTTGAATATTGAAAATATACACATTTCATAAAATTGCCGATTTTGTTGAGAGCTGGCTCCAACGCTAATAATAATATGGAGCAGTTAATGCCGTGCATGAAAATTCATAGGAGTGCCGGCCGACAATCACCGAGGATCGAGTGATGTAATTTTATAGTAATTGATTTTAAACTAGTGAAAAAATTATGTGCAACTTTTTTTTTGCTGGATGTATGAAAACGTGAAATTTCAGTCAATATAAATTTTTTGCGACAAACTGTTCCAGAAGAGAAAAGAGGAAGAAAAATGCTTTTGCATATATGGCTTCTACTTGCTGTAAAATTTGTGAGAGTAAAACTCTAAAGTTCAGTATTACGTGCTCCCGCATATCATTGCGAAATCATAATTGGAAAAAATTGGTAGTGCAAGAACAAAGGCACAGCAAAATAAAAGGATGCATGCTACTTCCATGAAATTGGCAGTATCAATGGGTATAGGCTGCAATTCAGTGGGAAGCGCGGAGCGCTTGTGACAACGACAAACTGTGACATTGCGAGCTGAGCTGAAGAATGGAAGAAAAAAAAGTTTTATTAGCGAAAAAAAATATTCAATCGAAACACATAAAAAATTCTTTTAATAATAATTCGCGAAATGAAAGCGAATAGCGAAAGCGAGCGGAGCCCTGACGTAGCGTTTTTAGTAGGTTGTGTCTGGAGTTGCCATTTAAATGGTAAACAAGCGGAATTATATATTTTTAATATGGAAAAAAATACATTATTTGGGACAAGTGGAGGTCAACTCTGACTCTGAGCGAGAGAAAATGGTGGCAGTGTGCTTTTTTATATTGGCAATTGTGGAAGGATATTATACCAAAAAAAGGTATAGAATTTTTTTTAAATGACAGGTTTAGTGTTTAAGAGGAAGTGCAAAAAAAAATTAGTATTGGGATTTAGGTGGATTTCCATAATATGGGTAAAAAAATGATAACAGCCCTTGACCATGCAAAGGTGCTATTTGAAGAAGGGATGAGATGACAGGTGAGGAGTGACCTTGCATCTTGCTCTTACAACATCATCAATAGAGTGGGAGCTGGCAAATATAAAAATAGGTAATTAATATGCAAGTGCGATCGTAATTGTATGTAATTTGAATGGAGCTGAAAAGAAGAGACATCAGGAATTAAATTACACTGAAGCTGATTTGGGAGCTGCGAAATTTTTAGTTAGCAGAAGCTGTCGAAGGCAGTTATTTTACTGCAGTAGAATAACGGCATCACCGTTGCCGTATAGTGCATTTGCTATGCATATAGTGTCACTAGTCACTGTTATCAATTAGGATGGTGAAAAAGGGTCCATTCTTTTAAAAATGATTCGCGAGTGACGTTTCTGAGTAGCTCAGCCCATAAAATCGTACCTCGTTTTCCTCATTTAAGTTGAATGAAGGAAGGGGAATATCGGAAAACATTTTTTGAATTTTTTTATTGAGTGGTTCTAGTGCTGATTCTGAGTGCTGACTCGCCGATTTTTACGGCGCTGCTTGATTGCATTGTTTTGGAGTTTTACGGAAGGAATGCAAAAATTAGGAGAGGAGAATTCTGCGACACGAATTTCGTCGACTAATTTCGCAAATGAAGTTATATCTAACAGTGTAGTGTAGTGTGCTTGTGCTAGTCCGCGTTTTAATGAAGTAGGCCATTGAACTTTGCAAGGAGAGGAAAATGTTTTCGCTTAGAACAGATATATGACAAAATTTGAATTTAAATTAGCGGATCTGGATTTTCCTATTTTTACTACGTTTGCATTTGTAGTGTGCACCAATAATTTTCTTTCTGTGGAACTTGTCTGTGGAAGTGTAGAAATGAATGAAAGGTGAAGTTTTTCCTAATTTTGGGGCACTTTGAGACAACGGAAAGAAAATTAAAATGTACCCATAAAAGTTTAAAATAGAGTTATTTCCACGACTGATGGTTCGTAACGCTAATCAGCGAAAAATTACCACAAAATTGCATGGAACAGCAGTGCAATGCAATAATGCATCATCAGCTATTTAAAAAATACATATTCATCTGGAAATTCGCCACCACCGGAGTAAATCATCTCGCGACTTTCTGCTGAAGACGACTTCAATGGAAATTCATTTTTGCCACATCAGTCCAATTCGGATGTAGGTCGTGTGTGCGGTTGATTAGTCGACTATGCTTGTTGCTTGTGCTGCGTTGTGCAAAAAAGTGCATAGGTATAAAATATAAAATACTAACTTTAAAAATTTAATTTGTGAAAACAGCTGCACAAAAATGTAGCACCTGTCCGTTTATTTTTTTGTTTGTGCGGCAATTCCTCCTGTGTTCGGGTTGGTGGAGGGTGTGACTTTTATCGTGTAACCAAGAGGCAAGAACTGAAGCTTATTGCTACTTACTATGAGGAATTAAGTCTAGCCAGCTGTCTCTACTTTAAAACAATGACACTTCTGAGAAAGCTGCTGAGGACCTTGCAGGGCCCACCAGTGTTAGTCATTTTGTGCCTGGCGTGTATTATCATACTGTCAAGTTACAGCTCAGACAGGAATTTGCAGCGGATGACGTTTGACACAAGTGGCGTTGACGAAACTGGAAAGTATTCAGGTTTAAGGAGGGAAGATGTGAACGGAAGCAGGTATGAAATTCTATTGCTCGTCTTCGTATTAATTGAATTAATTTCAGGGGAAGCTGAATAGCTTGCTTGTAATTGTGGCCTTAAATATATGTGAATTTTAACAATTTCCTTTTTCTTAGAGCATTTCCTCAACTTCAGTTTCCTCAACTAGTTCCTCAATTTCCGTTTCCATCTCCTTCATCCGCACTGCTTATGCTTCACAGGTATTTTTAATTGGATGCGGTGACAGAGATATGAGAAAGAATAGTGTTTTGTATTGGTATTTAATCTGAAAAAAAGTATGTTTTCGTACAAAAAAAGCGCAAGACCCTAAAAACGTAATTGTAATAGCCCACAACAAGTTTGCAATGCCAAGAAAAGCATCCAAAACTAGCCTAGGTTAACATGAACTACTTAGATAATGTTGAATGCTGTCAATGTGTCAATGTCAATCTCACGAGAAGTCAATAATATTTCTTAAATTGTAAATATAGACTGTTTATTCAGTACGTTGTCCACAACACTCTGTTCTTCATTCTTATCTGGTTGTCACTTTGTCACCCCCCTTAAAATTTAGTGAGAACTGTCGTGTGAGAAGTGACAGCAATAGCAGAGCAGTGTTCTTGTTAGTCATCCGATGTTATGTGCTATCAGTTTCCTGTGCATTTTGTTGACACACATCCGCAGATGCGTTTACATAGAAGAACTACTTATGACTATGACCAAACTTCCTTTTTTAGCTTTCATTAAATCTCAAATACAAAACAACTTTTACTAGGTATTTCGATATTTGTCATTCTAGGAGTTGCCGGAGCCGATTTTCCTTTTAAGAAATAGATATTAGTATTTTGTATTCAGCTTGAAAATTTGGCATTTCTGGGGACGGCATGTTTATGGGAATTGCTTTTCTCGGTTATTGAGGCAGATTAAATTTTTAAATAATGTAAATTTTTAAATAATGTTTGTGTACGTCTATAATAACTGATGTTGTAGATTGCATTGCGAGTTAAACAAGCACATCCTTACTTATCCTAAACCTATATAAATAAACTGCACATAATTATAATTTTGCTAAATGCATCTAATTTGCTAATTTCTAAAATTCTTACAAAAATTAGCAATATTCCACAAGTGCGGTGGACTTATGTCTGTAAAGAGGGGAAGTGTGGGCGAACAGAAGCCAAAGAAAGGGAACCTATGGTGGCATTTGAGGTTTGCTGGTTAACCTGCGGAAAGTCTTCTGTATGGCCACATCCCGTGAGACAGGTATGTGCAGAGCCAAATTTAGACTGGGCTACATTGCAAGAAATTGCTCATTGCTCGTTCATATAAAATGTACCTTATCTAAATAGTAAGTAGTGACTAGTGCAGAAGACGGCAAGCGGTAATGTACAATAATTTTATTTTCTGTATTATATTCAGCGACGAAGTCCAGACACAGTCAAGTTTCTACCTGAAAATGTGAGACTGGTTAATATTGTTGCACAGTCGGAATCCGTCAGCAGGTTGATCTCAGATGCATTCGACATTAAAAAACGCTATTTGGAACATGTAACTGGATATGATTTTGTTAAAAAATTGAAAAGTTGGCTTATTGGCTAATGGCTATGATGCACAATGCACGTAGCTAAATGGATGAATTACTTTATTTCGACTAGTATCCTGGATTGCGACATCACAGTCAAAATATCAAGGCGCAGTATACATGGCCTTTCTCTGGTATATTTGGGACAGGAACGAGGAAGGATGTATCTGAGTTCAGCGAGATAATGGTGTCCATCAGCACAAACCAAACCGATGAAATATTCACTCTGAGCACAGATGAGTCATACGAGATAAGTATTGATGGGGGAAGCTACCCCGTAAGTACCGACTTTTGATGATATTGTTTGATTTGAAGTGAAGTTGACACTAAACATAGGTATCTACGTATATTTCCTGAATTTTGTACGAATTCAGTTTTCACCGGGATTCGAAGAGCGGAAGAATCGTCTAGCTGTGAATATAGTTGGTAACACCTTCTTCGGGGTCAGACATGGCATCGAAACATTTAGTCAGCTAGTGGCTCTTGATAGTAACAGCGATTGTTTGCAGGTACATACCTATGTGACTTTTGTATTTGACTCTAATCTCTGATTCATATGCGGCTGCAGATATGCTGTAGTAGTTTCTGATAATCTTTCTTAATTTATCAATTTAGATACTTCGAGCTTATTATGCTTATGACAAGCCAGCTTATCCGTATAGGGGAATTCTGCTGGATAGCTCCAGGAACTTTATTCCAATGACCGTTATCAAAAGAGTCGTTGATGGAATGGCAATGAACAAGCTGAACATTCTGCACATGCATCTTACAGACAGCAATTCCTTTCCGTTTCATTCCAAACGTGTGCCACAGGTACGAATGCTTACGAAGTATCTTGTATATTTTTTTGTAAGAAAAATGATTAAAATACTTAAATAGTTTGGGCTAATATTTTCAATAGATGTCCGAGTATGGAGCTCTTTTTCCTGAGCAGGTCTACTCTGCAGAAGAACTAAAGGATCTTGTGATCTATTCAAGGGTTCGGGGGGTGAAAATCATTCCAGAATTGGATGCTCCATCCCATGCCGGAAACGGATGGCAATGGGGACCAAAATATGGACTGGGAAATCTGGCATTCTACGTTAATGTCTATGATTCCTCTTGGCCTGTTCTCTGTGGACAGCCGCCTTGTGGCATTCTAAATCCAATTAATGTTAATACTTACGATGTTCTAGGTAATCAGGGAACTTATCCTATACTTTGAATTTTGCTATAATAATGGGTAAACATTTAGACAATGGAGATTTTTCAATTTTGGTTTCTTTCATTCCAGAACAGCTATATGCTGATCTGCTTGATATATTCGATAAAGACCTCTTTCACATGGGTGGCGATGAAGTCAATCTCGAAAGTTGGCAGCTACAGCCAGAGATACAAAACTCTGAGTTTCGAGACAAGAAAATGGATCTCTGGAAGCATTTTCAGACTGAAGGTACAACTTTTTAAACGTGTATAGCGTTTTGGCATTTAATTTTTAACTTGTGCTCTCCGAGTTTAACCCTTTGTACAAATTGCTAGCATTTAAAAGACTGAGAAAGCAAAGTACAAATACTACCGCAATAATGTGGACTTCTCATTTAACTGAAGTTCACGAAGTAAAGGAAGTACTGAAGACGACTGACTACATTATACAAGTGTGGGAGCCGTGTAAGCAGAAAACACATTTTTAAAAATATTTTTTTAGGAGTCAATAAATTAAATCTAATTTAATTCATATACATTACCCGAATTTTATCACTTGGTTTGGTACAGCTAATAGTCCAGCAACTCGAAGACTCCTTGATAATGGCTACTCAGTGATACTCTCATTTGTGGATAAGCTTTACTTGGACTGGGGTAGTGGAACTTGGCTTGGTAGAGGTCATCAGTGGACATACAGTGTTTGGCAGGTAAGTAATGCGTGGCCAACCACCAACCCGAATAACAAAGTCAACTTTGCAACAAATGTTGAAAACTTTGCTAACTAAAATATATACGAACTAAAATCTATATTGTTTAAATGCAGAACCAATATGATGCTCATAGAAAGCTCAAGAATTTTGGATATGCATTTGATAAGGAAAGGCATCCACAGATTTTGGGGGCGGAGGTAACATTATGGAGTGAAAAGGTACACCAAAACCTATGATAGTTGTCTGTATTCACTAATCACCTTGAAAATAATTTAGTCTAGTACAACTTAAGGAACACTTTATCGGTTTGACTAGGTTGGCCCTTATGAAGTAGAAGCGAAATTGTGGCCTCGAGCTGCTGCCCTTGCAGAGAGTTTTTGGAGCAGTCCGAGATATAGGAATGGTGATACCTACAGTCGGATAAACTATCATAATTATCGCATGAGACAGCGAGGCATTCCTACCAGTCAGTTGCAGCCAGAGTCATGTCTTCATTTTAATGGGAATTGTGAAAATCCCAGTGATATAATCTGATTTATTCTTCGTCAGTCTCTTCTTTATTAGTATTAGTAGTAATAATACTGCTGTTGCTCACTAAATGGTTAAAAAGTTGGAATATTTTCTTCGTAAATTTATTAGGTACTTTGTTCAGTCATATATTTATGATAGGAATTTTATCTCGGCCTCTTTTCACATGTTATGTAATTGTAAGATTAAACTGTAAATAATTTAATTTTATATGCCATTCGTACGAATAAGATAAGCTTAACAACGATTGCAAGCTTTCTTGCAATTTTGATGCATGTATCCAGGATTTTTGGAGCATTCCCCATTTGCAGCCCAGTAGTCGCAATGCTGATTGTTATCAACGCAGGGTTCTGGTTCACCTGAAATAATTTTAGTTACCTACCTCAAGGCTCAAGTAATGAGTTAGACAGTAGTGTATAAATGGGGTAAAATTGTGCTGAAATAGTGTGTAGTGATTGTTATTATTATAAATAAAACGGCTTACTGCGACACTGATTACATGATTTCTTGCAATTCTTCAGCATCCAGTTCGGATTTTTTCGGCATTCCCCACTGTTGGCCCATGCTTTACAGTCTTTATGGTTATCAGTACAATTGCTAGGACTTACTGTGAAAGCAAATTATTTTTATTGGAATAGATTTTATGGGAAAAGTTGCTCATAGGCAATGTAGATGTACTTACTCGTAGTTGTAGAGCTTATAGGTGGGGAAGTAGTGGAACCCGGTTCGGAACTCTGGGTGCCATTTTTATCCCCAACTTCACATTCATATAATTTATTAATTTTGTACAAGTCCGTCTGAAAATTCATGACCCAAGTTCAATTGAACTTTTTTTGTTTTTTTTTCTTTTTGCACATTTTTGCTTAACTTTTTTCTGATTGTCTGAATAAAAATGTTTTATGATTTTTTTAATGATATGATAGGCAATTATAATACATTAGTAAAGTCCTCTCTTTGTCCCATCTTGTCATTCGGAACTTTTGGGGTGATTGTCTTCTTTTTCGCCGTACTATTTGAAAATGCATATGGGCCGTAGTGCATAATTGACGAGGTGTCATACGCAGCACTTAGATTTTGCGCGTCCCTCCACGAAACCTTTTGAAAGTTGTTTTCCGCACCTTTGTGTAAATTATATAGTTTTGTTATAATTACCTATTTTGTCCTCAGAATTAAAACTAAAGAAAATATGTGGACATTTTTGTTTTAGCACCTCGTTGAATATTTTCATAGTGAATGGTAATGTGTTCATCTCTATCCTGTCGGTTTTGCTCATGCCAGAATCCTATCGCGTGCATCTATTCATGGGTGTGACAGCTCATTTTTTTGAGCAGTCGCCTCATTTTGTGACTACCCCTTAGTCCCCCCCACTTTACAACTCAACTCAACAAAAATATGAATTTATCCCAAAGGAACCGTTTTGTGAATTTAGGCAGTCACTTGAATCTACCTGCTGCCTCAAACATATATTCCAACTTACCCTCTAAATTCATATTTTTGTTGAGTTGGGCTGGACTGAGAGGCAGTCACAAAATAAGTTGACTGCTAAACAAAATGAACAGTCACACCCACGTTCTACTATTATCTTACCAATTCATGCATGACGATTCCCGTGTACACACATCCCTCCCCCAAGGTCACCTCTTGTCCCCCTCCAATTCGCCCAATGTAGCTACTGCAACCGTTCCCCGACGTTATCATGACATAGTCTGTGTCCTGCTCCCGTGGAACGAACCGTATACAAGTTCTCCGCTCGAACTCCAACATTGCTCTTGCAATTCGGGTTCTTTCGTATTTATCTTTAGTAAATGGAATTAAGCGGGTTAAAGAGTTACCGTTGTACATTTTAAATATAATACCTATGCATGACATTGGAATATTACTAAAATGTGCGGATATAACATATGGAACAATTCCTTGTGGCCATTTCTTCTTGGGATTCGTGACTGCAGTTCTTTCACCGATGCGCAAGGTGTCTCCTTCCGGATCAACGACAATATCACCCTCAAACAACCCTGCCTTCTCTATTGGATCCATGGCACTTCTGTCTGGAGCACTTTGGTTAACTTTAAGAAATTCCACATACTGATGGAGAGGGTGCCTTGACACATTATTCTAGCGAGACACTAGCAAAAAATATGGATATCATTTTCTTACGGACGAGCTTTTCCGCTTCCTCGAACTCTGATGGAGTAAGTGGATCACCTAGAACCTCTCGAGGGTGGCCCTTTCAAATAAAAGTTTGATTGCAATTACTGCGTTGTGAATTAATTTCAAACTTTTTCTGGGATTACCGATTGCCACTTACACGGTCTTTTTGATGGCCCAAGGGTCTGTCATTAGGATCGCTATTTCCTTGTGCAGAAGCAATTATCAACGTGAGAAGTAAAATTTTATGGAAATGATGGGCACTCATTTCTAGATATAAAGAGTAAAGACACGGCGAGACCTATAGGTATCAACTGCTCTACTGTCAATTTAGAACTAACTTCACCTAATTCATAAAAATACTTTTGCCGAGCTCTTCTAGTTATAATAATCATAATATTATTAATTCAAAGCCACTATTTTTGCGCTAGCACGATCAAAACAAGAATGCAACCTTCAGCTACTAGAATATTAACTGCCTACTCCAACTAAAAATTGTGGGAGTAAGATTATTCACCTAAGCTGAATCTGATTCATCAATTGACACTGATCTAAAACTGCCATTTTAAATGAAAAGAATGCAATAAACAAACCCAGTTCAAGTAGTTCAACTTTAAGTGATTGATGACTGATGACAATGTTGTTTTTATTTAATTTTAGAAGCAGTAACTACAGATTTAATGCTGACAAGTTAGAAGAAAACAGTTATAGAAAGCATTCTAATTTTTTTAAACTTTACTATGTAAAGAATTCCTCCACAAACGTTAATTGGAAACACTGTTGGTCTATCGGGGGCACATCACACCTATTGAATTTTAAGTTTCGAACGGTATAAGGTATAACACTCAGCATTTTTTTGTATGTGTAGTCCACCATCACTGGCGGTAAAGATAGTAGTAGCATTTTAGCCTCACCTCGTCCTCCATCAACTGGTAATGTCACTCCAGTCATGAATCCGCTTAAGGTATTTGATGCCAGGAACACAATCGATTTCGCTACTTCATCTGCATTTCCAGCCCTTCCCAAGGCATGCGTTTCCTTTGACTTCTCCAGAAATCTGAAATAAATATTAATTAATACATAATTTATGACATGAGATCGTGATCGATCATTAAAGAAATTTACAAAGATTTTTCCTATTATTAAAAACATACTTTGCGTAGTCTTCTTCACTCATTCCGGCATTTTTATGACAGTTCGTAACTATTACTCCAGGGTTTACTGAATTAACTCGAACTCCATATGGGGCCAGCTCCAGTGCAACACAACGAGTCATTTGGTCAACTGCGGCTTTGCTCATGCAATATGACAAAACTCCAGGGAACTAAAAGAAAAATGCAATAAATTGTAAATGGTGAACGCTAAAAGGCGTCGTATTGATTTTCAACCCCATTATCATCATGTTTTAAATCACGGTTCACTTACGCTCCTTAGTCCGGTCACACTGGACACGTTAACAATACTTCCTTTCGTGTTCTTCAGGTGTGGCACTGCAGCTTGTGTAATCACAAAAATGGACCTTGTATTGATATTCATTTGCTTATCATAATCGTCTAGGCTTAAAGTTTCAATAGACCCCCCAACAAGAATTCCAGCATTGTTCACTAAAACATCAAGTTGTCCAAACTTTGAAATCGTTTCGGAAATCACACTCTTGCACTGTTCCGAATCTTCCAGACTTGCAGTGACAAGATGAATCTAAGACAATTATAAACGTGCATAATGATATTTCACATTTTACATAAAACAGCAGTACTATTGAATGCTATTTATTCAGTTGTCAGATCATATTTGTTTTTTGCTTACATCAGCCTCCTTTGTAATTCCAGTATCCAAGCACATTTTCTTAGTTTCATCCAGTGCATCCTGCCTCCTCCCCACGAGAACTAACTTCGAGTCTTCCTTAGCAAACTCAATTGCAGCATATCTCCCGATACCGCTACTAGCACCTACAGATATTAGGGCAATCCAAACATGCAAAAATCACAATATTCAAATTACAAATTTGAAACCCGAATTTCACCGAAATTGCTGCAACGAAAAATTTACTTTAAAACGTACCGGTGACAACTACAACCTTCCCTGCCAGGTCAGTGGCTAAACCCGGGTTGGTGGACATGTTTCAACAGACTTATTTCGGGGTTGCTTGGATGATTTCTTTACCTTAGGCGTTGGCGTCGACGTCTCAAAATAACGAGTAAAAGCAGCAGATAAGTTGTATAATAGCCAAAGTGGTTTTGGAACAGCTGGGTATTCTATAAAGTGATGCAATGAATGATACATGGGTAAACTGCACGTGAATATAGGCTTCCATCCTATTATATGAATTGACAGCTTAGAATAAGCTGGCAAGGCTGAATGCTGCAGAGAGGTAGCCATAGGAAACTTTATGCCGGTATAGCCTACTTATTTTCAAGGTCACTCTTCATGCTGGTGCATGTTGCACAATGACAGTTGACTTCATGGATTCTTACCTAGGTAGTTTGCAACCTGGATAAAATGCTAAAAATGCTTCCAGGAGAGACAAAGACAAGTTAATTTTTGAAGGATAGTGTTAATCCGCCATTGCTTTCATAGTCTAAAATACCTATGCCATTGTATTGTATGACTATATATGAATATAGCATAACTGCACTAATGATTTTATTTATTTTTAAAAACTTATCAAAAATGAACAGTTAGATATTCGAAAACTCCTATGTTTATTTGGGGCATCCAGCACCTATTGAATTTAAAAAGTGATATTAATTATTTTTTACAACTTTTGTATGTATCTCTAAACAAATCTTAATTGCAACATTGAAAATTGAACTATTGTTATATTTTTTTCAATATTTAATATTTAACTAAATAATTTCAAAAATCTCGGAAGTGTCGAATTGTAAATTCAACGAGTAGATAATAAACAATAGTTAAGAAAAATGTTTTCTTGATTATATTCAGAATCAGTTTAGTGATGGATCTCGATACAACGTTTGGAAAGTTAAGGACTTTTAGTTGTCGGTCCATTAGGGACATCCAACACCTTTAAAATATTAAATTAAGAAAACCTAGTTAGTCACATTTGGATTGAAATTGCACTAATTTTCGTTTCGGATTGAAATGAATAACTCTAAAAATTACCTCGGCCTCCATCAATTGCCAATGTTACTCCCGTCATGAACCCACTCAGAACACTTGATGCAAGAAAAACAATTGACTTTGCCACCTCATCTGCATTCCCTGGCCTACCCAATGGATGTGTTTCTTTGGCCTTTTTTAAATAGCTGGAATGTATTGAAAACGGTTATTTTGTGGCTTTATATTCTGCCTGGTATAATAATGAGTATACATTAAAATATTTATTGTAAACCAGGCAGAGTGCATTACATTCAACATTCATCAAATTATTACAATTAGGTTAGTTTAATAGTGGAAAATACTTTTCATAGGCTTCTTCATTCATTCCCGCATTCCGATGAAAGTTTGTAATAATCACTGCTGGATTAACTGCATTGCTTCGAACTCCAAATGGGGCCAGTTCCAGTGCAACACAACGAGTCATTTGGTCCACTGCAGATTTGCTCATGCAATACAATAAAGCGCCTGGAAACTGAGAAGTTGCAACTTATAAAGCTAAGAATTAAGTACCCCATACCGTTCTGAATTTCAACAAATTACATACTGCTCTTAGCCCAGCTAAACTCGAAACGTTAACAATGCTTCCTTTCGTTTTCTTTAGGTGTGGAACTGCAGCTTGTGTGATGACAAACATGGACCTCACATTGATATTCATTTGCTTATCGTAATCATCCAAGCTTACAGTTTCAATACTGCCTCCAACAAGCATCCCAGCATTGTTCACTAGAACATCAAGTTGTCCGAACTTTGAAATCGTTTCGGAAACTACTTTCTTGCTCTGTTCCGGATCCTCCAGGCTTGCAATGACGAGATGAATCTAAAAACAAAACAAACATTATAAACATAATTCTTAACTAATGAGGATGAGTTTCAACGAAAAACTTTCAGTTGCCATTTGTTGCCTTACATCTGCCTCTTTTGTCGCGCCAGCAGCTAAGCACATTTTCTTAGTTTCATCCAGTGCATCCTGCCTCCTTCCCACGAGAACCTGCTTCGACCCTAGTTTCGCAAATTCAATTGCAGCATATCTTCCGATTCCACTACTGGCTCCTGTTTTTTGTAAATACAGAAATAGTTTATTGTAAATATTTATCTCATCATATTTGTCCTCCAAATTCTCTCTACACACACACACCTGTGATCACAACAACCTTTCCATTCAGGTCAGTTGCCAATCCGAGGTTAGCATTTTCAGACATCTTAAAGAAAGATAATGTTGCAGTTGATGTCTTCTGTCTTTTCGGGAAACTTGAAACGCGTTGTTGAAACCTTTACACACTTTAAGAACGTCGCAATACTCACCTAGGTCAAAAGTTAAATAATATGATTACCCTGCTTAGAACTGCCGACAGCTGATATTCCGTATTGATTTCTTTGTCTCTCCTAAGCAAAGCACGTGGACTGAAATTGCTCATGTATGACGGAAAAAGTAAAAGAAGTGTGCACTCGCGTTCCGGCACTCTCTTCCTCAAGGCCACTACTAGTGAGTCGTCGTGACTGTGCTTTGTGTGTTGCATTGTGCATTGGCTTTTGGAAGGTTGTTGAAACAAGTGCAGCGCAAGTGTATTATGTTGTATGTATTTGATCTATGAGTTTTACAATGTATGTACTTCGTCAAGATAAATCCGGAACATTCTCATTCTCGAGAAAAGTTCTCGATTTATCTTGACTTCGTTAACAGTGTAATTAACAGCGGTGTATCTAATATGATAGTGAAATGCAATTTTAAATTTACTAGTTACATAGCTATGTTTAGTAGTAGATACACAATATTATTATACTGGTTATATTCTTTGAATAATAATGGAGAGGTTATCTCCACAATACAGACTGAATGCAGAAATACAGAATGCAGGGTAGAGATTCCAAGAATGGCTCAGAAGGGCAGTAGCACTTACATCGACTGCAGCTTGAAGAAAAGTTACATTTCAAAGAAATATAAAATCATTATTGTGCTTTACAAACACTAAATTAAAAGGGTTGAATACAATTACATTGTTCAATTGTAAAAAGGTTTGTAGCCCCAATCGAAATATTTTTACGACTTAGGCAATTGAAAAGAAAGAGTTCAAAGTACAAAGTACGAGTGGTCCGTGCAATCCAATCGTCGAATCGTAGTCAGGGAGGACGTCAAACCACGCTGAAATAAATTAAGACTGTTAAGAGAAAGTGGAAGATAATCTGTGCCTTAGCTTGCCTTTACGTCTCCGTAAACGCGATAACTCCCGGAGAAAGCTACCAAGAAAAAATATGTGCTACTCATTTTTTCTTGATGACTTTCTCCGCGAATTAGTCGTAAGCATTTACGACTGACGGAACCAACGAGGACGTGGAAGCTTTTCATCGGCCTCCAACATGCACTTGTTAATGCAGCTTAATTACGATTTGTAACCCTATTGACGATCGACAACCTCTAAACGTAAACGTACAGGAGAACACGGAGAACCGTAATGGTAACGAATGAATAGTATTTGTACAAATTGTAAACAAACAACTTTCTTGATTGACACGTCTTTATTTCAACGATAACGGTAACCACAAGAATGATATTGATGGGGATGGTGACTGATGACAAACTGCAGTTAAGCAGGGGTGTCGAAGTTACCGAAGAAGTCATATTTTAGTATTATTTCAATGGCGCAACCACAGTCCCGCAGCTGGGAAGGCTGTTTCCTCAAGGGCACTGCACTCCTGTTTAATTTTAAGAGAATATATTTAATACCTATTTGTAATTAATATTGTGTTACCTAATTCCTAGTAATGAATATGCACCAGACAAGACCGTGCATTATTTGCTCACCTCGTCCACCATCCATTACCATTGTCGCTCCAGTCATGAACCCACTTAAAGTATTTGATGCCAGGAACACAATTGACCTCGCAATTTCATCAGCATTTCCTGCCCTACCAATGGGATGTAATTCTTTGCACCTAACCAAATGGCTGTACAAACATTTAGCGTTGTCATTTATTTGTAGGATACTCACATCAGATACTTCGTAATAATTATATTAGTGGACGAAATTTTGTTAATATGAAATACCTTTCATACGCTTCTTCACTCATTCCAGCATTTTTATGAAAATTTGTAACAACCACTGCAGGATTTATCGCATTGCATCGAACTCCATCTGGGGCTAGTTCCAGCGCAAGGCAACGCGTCATGTGGTCCACTGCGGATTTGCTCATGCAATACAAGACAGCGTTTTTGAACTAAAAAGTGACAGTTCAAAACATTCGTTTTAACGAACTCATTAATCGATTTTACATTACTGGTATTTTAGGGCTAAATTTTAATTCACAGACAGCTCTGATCCCAGCCAAACTCGAAACGTTGACAATGCTCCCTTTCGTTTTCTTTAGGTGTGGAACTGCAGCTTGTGTGATCACAAACATGGACCTCACGTTGATATTCATTTGTGAGTCGAAATCTTCCAAGGTTAAACTTTCAATACTTTTCCCTGCTCCAATAGCTACACCAGCATTGTTCACGAGAGCATCCAATTGTCCGAATTTTGATATCGTTTCAGAAATTACTTTTCTGCTCTGTTCTGGATCCTCAAGGCTCGCAACGACGAGATGAATCTGAAGAAAATCAATTTCATTCTCTATAAAAGCATATTGATTGATAGGTAACTAAAATAGGTTTATATTAACTGCGGTTAGCGCAAGTTACATCTGCCTCCTTTATGGTTCCTTCATCCAAACACATTTTCTTAGTTTCGCCCAAAGCATCTTGTCTCCTCCCTGACAGCACAATCTTTGACCCCGCTTTTGCAAACTCGATTGCAGCATACCTTCCGATACCGCTACTGGCACCTGTCCCGCGGATAATTTATCACATAATTTCCATTAACGAATTTTAAAACCAAATTGAAAGTATCAGAAATCTTAAATTTGTAACATACCAGTGACAACTACAACCTTTCCAGCTAAGTCGGTGGGTAAACCAGCGTTGGTGGACATTTTTCAATTCAGAATTTTCTGCTATACCAATATTGAGAATAGTAAAAATGCGTTGTCATTCGCACAGAATAAAACTTGGACTGATTGCACAACAGCTCCAGCACCCAACGGTACTTCACATTATACCGACTTAACTCTCTTATCCTCAAGGTCACTTATATGTGTGAAGTGATAAATGACTTCCACTTGACTTACATTACATTTATTAGTAGGTGCATAGTGCATAATGTTGTCACGTCATGAGAAACAAAAACGAAAGCAATCGATTTCATTTATTCATTTGTTTCTGGGAGGTAAATTACTACATAACACGGGGCGAGGGGAGGGGCTTACGAAATTTGCTAAAAGTACATCACCTTATCATCAGTTATCACATGCAACTTGCCACTTGTGAACAAGGCCATCAGACTTAATTAAAAATGAACTGTCTTTCTTCTCATAACTGATGAGCGTAAGAGCGTAACCCTTCTTTACGTAATAAAGTGTTGCAAGGAGAGAGCTTCAGATCTTAAATTAAATCTTCTTCCAATGCTCTAGTTTTTTTGCATGATGCATATTTCAAAATTTATTTTCTATTGTCAAAATAAACAGATTAAGCAGTAATTATAGCCACATAACAGTAGTGGCTAGTGAGATGCATAATACATCATTATTCATTATCTAAAAAACTTGTTATTCCATAAATATTTAAGTAGACTTTTGCTACAAACAGAAACTAGTAGTAAAAGCAGTAGCCTACTTTACTTCTTTTTGACATTTTTCTTATTAATGTTCTCGGGAATGGATGATCTTGATTTTTCCTTTTTCTTCTTGCTAATCGATTTTGACCCTTTGGATATTTTTGATGCTATAGAAAATTATCTCATGTCAGCATAAGGCATTTATTTTAGGTTTTGTTCTGCAAATGAGCTTGTAACTTACGGGTATTTTCCATTCGGTCCATCATATGTCCCAGTCCTCCATGATCATCTTCGTTGGGGTCTCGATTTCTCTGTTTTGTGGAACTTGGAATCTTGGATGGAACGGGATGAGTACGCTTATAATATGCCCTCCAAGTCCTTTGAATAATTATTGCGGCATTGTTTTCAATTTTCCATCGCCTAGTACTGGACACAATGTCTAGGAGTCTTCTTGTAAGATACTATGTAAGCAACCACTAAAGCTCGATTAGGACACTCGGGTTCGTCCCCAAATCCACATTCTAGGTGCCGATAAGTACCGCATACAGCATCTAACACAGTCAGGGATTCTAAAACTTCATTCCAGCCTGCAGCTGTCATAAGACTGTTATAAATAAAAAAATAATAATTATTATTATTTCTAGACTTTACCAAAGATAAAACTACAACACTGCAACTTGCTAATTATTTAATGCTTACCGCAATAGCATTAAATTGCTATTCAAAAACGTTTCAAAATTGAAGACATCATCTACGGACCATTTGCGAGGTGCCTTGCCAAACAGAGTCATGCCCAAAATAGCGTAAATGAATGTAATTAGG
>JAHZND010003508.1:0-18887 GCA_027744115.1 Acrocyrtus sp. NNG-2020 | reverse complement strand
ATTTATTTGTAGTTACCATGACACTGTATGCATAATCTACATTGGTACAATAAGTACGTGTCCATAGTAACTGTAAAACTGAAAAAATTTTAAGGTTTGAATTCCAAGTCATCTTTAGGGACCTACTACGCCGTTACCATGCAACGGATTGAGACGGGTAAGGTGTCATTCGAAATCCAATGAATTGAACTAGACGGGGTTTTCATCAAAACTTAAAAATGTTAGCTTTTTGCAGCGGCACAAGTCGATTAAATGTTGCATTTTTGTTAGATGAGAAATTCCAGGCCAAGTTTACATTTTGAATTTTTTACAAAAACCTTAGTAGCTACTATAAATAGTGTCGTGAGATAAGTAAAGAAAATGCAGTTTGCGTCCCGATTTGTAATTGGCATTTGCAAAATTTTGTTAGGATTTTAGACATTTTTCCATTTTGGACAATATTATCCTGTAACTGATGAGAACTTTTTTGTAGACATTTTCTAACCAATGATGTCATCATGATATTATAACTCATTATTGCTAGCTTTCACAGACTACATAACTGCAGTGAATGGTTTCTGCTTCATTGTTATTGAGAATAAGTGATAAGAAAACATTCCGCTGAAATGGAAGGTAGCATCCCATTTGCAGTCAAGTATGACAGCCATTTTTATGAGATGAACTTATACTGTATAGTAAAGTGCACACTCTTATCGCATCACCCCCATCTATAGCAGTCACTCTAAGGGCCCAACACGAGCACATTCTCCATAGCCCGAAACCACTAATAAAACTTACTTCAGGAAAGATCCATTTCCCTATTGGGATGGCTTTTGCATTGACTTTCTCTTCACGGGAGGAGTGTATACCATCTTGAGCACTTTATTTTCTCAAAGGAAAAATACTCATCTTAGAATATCTTGAAGACTTCTCCAGAAAAAGGGGTATGGAAGCCTCCCTAAATTTTTTTTTCATTTCAAGGCACAAGCTTTTCAGCTAATTTTTCTTTTCAAACACCCTTTAAAAAATGAATTAATGGGAAAATCCCTTAACCAAAAATTAAGCACGTTCCGAAGAAAACCTTGTAAACATTTGCACCAATTCTCGGAGTAAACAGGCGTGCCCTATAATATTACGGATTTAAAAGATAATTGCTTGCGGCATTACAGCACACACATATGCGAGAGCTTTATAATCTTTGCAACGCAACAATCTCACTTTCCCTAATCGGCTCGGTTCCTCCCAAGCACAACTACATTATCCCGGTGCACACCACATTCCCTTTGCTCCCTTTCTCCTTCTCCACTCCACATAAGCGTAGCGCCGATTCCCGTAATAGATTTTCAGATCGTTTAGCTGGATATCAATCAATGTTAAATTCACTTGAAAATCTATTCCACATCCTTGAGGGTAATGGGATTCCAACAAGTTTTTACAAGCAAAGTGAAGGATTATAAGCTTTATTTCTGAAGGAGCCAGAATGGATCTTCCTCTTCCAGCGTAAGCTGAAGTTATATACGAACGTCTCTGGAGATTGGGAGCCTTTGGTACTACTCCAGCAAAAAAAAACGACATGAAAGCGTGAGAAGGTTAAGGTATTGAAGAAGACGAATTCTTCAAAGAGAAGAAGAGAAAAAAGTATAAAAAAACAAGAATAGTTTTAGTTGGAGCCTTTGGTACTACTCCAGCAAAAAAAACGACATGAAAGCGTGAGAAGGTTAAGGTATTGAAGAAGACGAATTCTTCAAAGAGAAGAAGAGAAAAAAGTATAAAAAACAAGAATAGTTTTAGTCTCCTTTTCCACCTTTTCCTCCCTTTTCCCCTGTTTTCCTGCGTGATTGATGTTGGGGAAAAAGGGAGTTATGCTTATATCTGTGTAGCGCGTATAATTCCAGAGTAAAAGCAAAGCTTTGCATAATTTTACTGGGAGGAAGAAGACAAGGCGAAAGACGAAAAAAAATAATCTTTTTACAGTGTACATAATATTACATCTTCTTAAGTACATGTATTTCACATCACGATCATCATCATCCTGACTATGACATATGAAACGGAGCATTTTCCGGTGAAGGCATATGTGAAATCTTGTTTACTGTGGGCTTTTAAAGGAAAAAAGGAGAAAGAGGACGTATGCTCGAGGAATACATACATAATGCAATTTTCACTCTTTAAATATTCCACGATTTTTCATGTAATTCTTCCAGGATAAATATCAATTTGGGAGGCTTTTCTTCTCTCGTACTTTCAGATCTTTTTTTTGCTTTTACTATATTGAAAAACAGTTTTTTTTCTCTGGCCCTAAGCCCTATTGCATGTGCTCAGGTAAGAGAGATCTGTGAGATGGGAAGAGTGTTTGATTATCATTTTATTGAAACGTGACTCAGGCATAAATTTTCTCTTTTTTTCGAGTGCAGCTTATGTAGCTGGACGAGATAGCTTTTACTCTTTACTGCGTAGGTAATTTCCCATTTTTCTTGTAATTTTACATCTTCGTTACGTACGCTGTAAAACGTAAGTGATGTGACAAATTGCTTTCTTATAGGCTCTTAAACACTGAAAAAAATGCTTTTTTTACTTAGCTGCTCGCGTGCAAAAATATTTTCTGAGACAACTACACACACACTCTTTGGAATTATCAAGAGCATTAAAAAAAGAAAATTGCTACGTGCATGAAAGTACATGTGCTTAGGAGAGAAAAGTATTTCGCATTTTGCCAAAGGAGAAAAAACGTGAAATTAAGGGTGTGCTGTAAACATAAAAAACACAGCCTGGCGCTTTTCCCCGTAGTCATTAATTTTTTTTCTGTTTGGAGAACCAGCCCGATAGTAATTACTGTTTTGCCATTTTACATGTTAATTTACAAGTTTTGCAGTCGCTTTTTACTCATCTTATTGAGGTATATTTTTAAAAAATGGAAAGTAAGCTAAAAATAAAAATAAAGAGGGGTATCATAAATATATGAAACATGAGGATGTGGAAGTGGTGCCAGTCAGTCATTGTGAAAAGTAAGTACATTTTGTCATTCAGATGTAATGTGCAAAGCTGAGCGTGAATGGCGCTCCAGAGTGAAAGGAGAAGGGAGTGGAAGGGAAAAAGTTATTTGTGAAAATTAGAAGGTACATTGAAGGTAAATCATGATCATTAGCAGAGAGGAAATGGCCTGTATAAAAATGCGCAAATAAAATGCTTCCGCTGTGAAATACCTTCTGAGATAAAAATCCAAGCGAANAAATTAGAAGGTACATTGAAGGTAAATCATGATCATTAGCAGAGAGGAAATGGCCTGTATAAAAATGCGCAAATAAAATGCTTCCGCTGTGAAATACCTTCTGAGATAAAAATCCAAGCGAAAGTTGTTTTTTCGGAGTTGTACTGATCGTTTCTTATCGCTAAAGGGAAGTTGATACGCTACAATAAAGTTTTAATGCTCGGTGCGTAGTAAAAGGAGCTGTTATAGTGAATGGCAGAACGAGAATATTTTACAAGACGCAATAAAGATGGAGAAATGAATTTCGTGCATTCCTTTATATCCCGACCACCGCACAATGAAAGGTATGGAGTATGGAGGGAGGTAAATTCGACAAGAAGAACAAAGAGAGGGGAAAAGGGGGAAAACGCTTTTTAAGGGAAAGCGTAAAGAGGGTTGCTGGTGTGCGAGCGACCACAATTTTACTTGGCAAATACAATTACGTTCATTTGAGTACGTCGAGATGCTCGGTGAATCGATTCAGGTGCACGGAGGGTTTTTTAATTTTTTTATTTTCAGTTTGGAATGTGCAATAAACATTAGGAAGGCTGTTTTACTTGGTTTATGAAGCATAAAATAAAATTGGTACAGCAATTTAACGACTTATTTTCCATAAGAATGCAAGGGCTTCTAAAAGGAGTTTTTTTTCGCTTTTTCTAGGAAAGACTGCTTTCTCCTTTTTACCTTGTTCTGCTTCCTCCTGGAAATTCTCGTTGAAGTAAATTGCCTCCTCATAAGGAAATAAAATTACTTCACGTCACTCAGACACAAAATTAAACTATCAAATCAGCAAGGTAAAAGTCTTTTCTGTGAACTTGTCTTTTCCACGGTCATGTTTATGAGAGCTTAGTCTGAAGCTTTCACCGAGAATAGCTCGGTTTTCAGCGAAGGAAAGGATATGACAAATTGAAACCGGACTGGAAATAGTAAAAATACAGCTAAAACTCAATCAAGAAACTTTCCGCGAAACTGTTGCGAGTTGTTACCGGGGCTTCTTCATATTTCAGCATTACGAATATGTGCTGCTGCTGAAAGGTAAGTAAAGCAGTATAAGTAAACAGAACAGTTTAATGCTACTTTCTTTTTTTCAAATGCTTTTTACGGTTCGCTAAACATTTAAGCTTCGATTGCATTTTTCTGTGGAATATTGTCAATCTGTTTTGAACTCGGGCGACCTTTGACACAAAATATATGATAAAGTTGCCTATGATATTATGCAAACTTTTAACGACTAGTGAAAGTGAAAGTTTGCGACCACTTTCTCTAGGTAAGAGCTCCTGAGCAAATAGTTGAGAGAAAGTTTGTGGTTAGACCGTAGTTTTAAAAGGAGCGTAATTTAACCTGCCATCATCCTCATAGCATGTGTTCAAACTCTCACGGCATTTCAACTTGGCTCCTATCAAATGGAATTTTACCTAGAGGCTTTTCAAGTAACTTTAAATGGCCCTGTATTTTTTGAAAATATTTCATGCGCTTTCTCTTTCTCCTGTCGCCTGAACATTTAGTGCACTTATCTATGTGAGTTGTGTAATGCAAAATATAAAATTGGTTTACTTTATGAAGGATATCAAGACTACGATTTAAAGCCACAGTCAACTAATTTTCCGTTCTAACTCGAAAGAAGCCTGAAGCAGAAGAAAAACTAACTATCGTGCAAAGTAAAGGTATCTTCTTTGACTAGTATTGCCTATTACCAGACAAACTGCATTTGAAAATTCATTAAGCAGCAGAAGTGACCAAAGTTAATAAATTTTACAAAAGCGGATGCATTTAATTTTTGACCTATTAATTAATTGGATGTATATAGTTTTTTTTAATCTTGAATAACGTTTAAGTTAGACTGATCGGTAAATTAAAGTACCAGCTCGGATAAATTACCACCTTGTTAGGTGTATGGCAAATAGCAAGAAAGATGCATTGGCATTTTCATATGCATATGACTTTTCCTCAAGGTGAAGCTAAATAGTATTTGAAGACGTTGTAGCAGACATTGATGAGTTATGTTACTGATATACCGCTTCAATAACTCCTAAGAATGGATTCACAACTTTGTAAATAGGTAGATTAAAAAATGTTACAGACATGACCCTTGGCAAGGTCGGTCTCAAAAGAAGAAAGTTGGCATGAAGCACATTGTTGGAACCCAAGGAAAGAAGTGAAGAGTGAAATGAATAATAGCAAATGACAATAATGGCATGAAAGTGATTGCCGCATGAAATACAGTTAATAATGATATAGAGGTATTTGCAACTGAAATATGTACCCAAAGATGGTTAAAAGGTAGGTATTCGTGTTTTGTGTTTGCAATTATTTACGTACTTCTAAGTTCGATTCCAGTCCAATGATGGAATATAGGGAAATGCAAAATGCAAAGTTTTAGGTATACTTAACTGATGAGCAAAATGCTATTGTTACATAGTTGCTCTGCTTATCATATTAATGCAATAGCGTTAGCCGAGAAAGTAGAATGAAATCGACATTCCGAAGAAACAAAAATCTCTAGAAAAGAATTAGGAAGGTTCGTTTTTTATTTCGTACTGATCTTAGCGTTTGTCAGTTAACAAAAATAACGGAAGAGAAAATGCGCAGTATATAAAAATGCTACAAACTGTGTTAGATTATATCACGTGTGGTAATTTTAAAATCAAATGTCTCAAGTAGAAGTAGAGAAGATTCATCAGTTCACATTTACGCAAAATGTATCTCATACAAAATGTCATTTTAAATACATACACTATACATGAAAACAACATGTACGCTGCTAGTCTGCATTAAGCATACTTTTGAAACGTAGGTAAGTAAACTTTTTTTGTTAACAATTACTACTCTCTACTACCGAAATACTAATTACTAATTATTCAGAACTACAGTCTTAATGACACAAATTATTAGCGACTAACGGTACTTATTTTAATTGAAATGTAGAGCGCATAAAAATTATGCGCAAAGATTAACAAATAAAAACAAAAACAACAATTATAATATTGATATCATACATAATACAAATACAGAGTCATGATGGTTCTGGTAAGTTATATCGTGATAATTTAACTTACACTTGCAGGGTATGGTACGAGTAATTTACAATTTGTGTCCCAATGACCACGTTACCAATTACAAGATTACAAGTTCTCGGTTTTCTCATTACCGATACGTAAAGTAAAGCTCCACGGGTGGATGTCATTCACTAACAAACATTAATATACAATAAATGCCATGATATACATATACTGAAATGAAGATGAGCTGTACACTTTCCCTTTCTTTCACAATACACTCCAGTAACAGTTGTGATAGCCACTTCGACTATTAAAGTTTAAAACTGGTAATTAAAAAGTTGCTCGCCTAAAACTAAGAACAATAGCAGAGCTCTTCTTTTCACTAATAGTTTTCTAAGCTGTAATTCCATCAAACAAGCCCATTCCAGATTGGTCATCATCGTCATCATCATCATCCTACAAGAAGAAATAATTAAATGATCAAATTCCTTTCCACTAGTCTGGAGAATATCCAAAGACGACTTTTGAAAACTTACATCAAATCCGAAGCAACTTTTTACATCGTTTTCTGTCACGATTTCAGGTTTAATATAAGGCTTAGGCTTTTCCTCCTTTAAACTAACGTCAAATTCTGCACAAATACCACATTTATAAATTAGCACTGAAAAATATACACACTCAACGCTTTACATGATTAATAGGTATATTATGGGAGACAATACCATTTTCGGCTGCGTCCTGGAAGTGACTGACAATGGAAGGATCATTTAGCTCAACCATCGTGGAATTTTCATCATTTAAGACGTCAGCGGTAATCTCATCCTCCCCAACTACAGCAACTGTTTGCTCCGTACCATCTCCATCCTAAATGTATAGTAAATTAAATAGTAAGATCTAGTAACTTCCCAACTTACAACTTACTTAAATTGCAATCTTTGCATTACTCATTATTGATGATTAATAAATAAATACAAATGCTCACCTGCAACTGAATAACTTCCAGTACTACATATTGTTGACCATCCAGTCCTTCAACTTGTACCACAGGAGTATCATTTTCATCTTCGTCCTCCTCGTCTTCTTCGTCCTCTTCATCTTCATCATCCTCATCGTTCATAACTTCAACTTGCTGACCATTCACAAGGTGAATCCTCTTTTGCCGTCCAATCTTCAGAGCTAATGCTCGTTCATGTACAGCAGATTCGGGGTCGTGAATAGCCATATGCCTGATCAGATTCCCCTTATGTCGGAAGGCACGCCCACACTCCGAACATTCATGCTGCTTATCACGGGGTGTAGGTGGGATATAATTAGGATTATGGTATAAGTTTTGGTGCCGTCTTAGAAGTTGCTTCTGACGGAATGCCTGGAAAAATATAAAATGAAATGATATGATTCCCTTGTTTAGTTTAGTTATTATTCGTAAATAATTGTAATGAATAAACGGATTTCGAATTATTATGGTGTAACATACTTGGTCACATAATTCACATTGGTAAGGTTTCTGGTCGGTGTGAACCAACATATGAGATTCTAAATGGCGCTGAGAAGAGGATGCGTACGGGCACAAATCACATTTGAAGCACTTCTCTCCATCATGAGTTTTACAGTGAAGCTATAAAAATATTAAAACTCAAATTGAAAAGGATTTCATTCATTTTAGTCTAAATTCAAAATTCATATTTTTTAAAAATGCACTAGACTAGGCTACACCTATGTCAGCTTATTTACCTTGAATGTGTAGCGATCAGGAAAAGCTTTTCCACATCGTTTGCATTTCAAAGGCTGCTCAGAAGTATGTAACTTTTGAACATGAATCCTAAGGTCTGTTTTCCTTCCACATGTAGCGGGGCACAATTCACATTTAAATACTGGTTTGTTACCTACAAGAATTACAATGATAGTATGTATTATGATTTATTACATGTGCAATGCATGCATGCATAAGCAGCAAATCACACATAAACAGTAAACGCTAGTACCGCTTACCTGTGTGAATCAACCGGTGAGCCTTCAAACTGTTTGACTGGGTAAATCGAGCTTGACAAATGTCACATTCGTAAGGCTTTTCACCAGTGTGGATTCGTAAATGTCTTTTTAATTTAAAAGTGTCCGGGCTAGCGTACGTACAGTGAGGACACTAAACCAAGTCAAACAAAAGTTTAATAATTTTTAAACACATTTTTATTTTTTTTAATCACGAATCTGACATCAAATCAAGTAGCCCTTACCTGGTAGGGACGTTCACCCGTATGACAGCGCATATGTCGTTTCAGTTTACTTAATTCGACACTGGAGTAATCGCATTCAGTACAATGATGTGGTTTTTCATGTGTGTGTCGGTAACGCACATGACGAACTAGTTCACCTGTTGAGAATAGAGTTAATTGTTAAAATCGATCTTGCAAATATACCTAAGTAAGAATATAAATATTTTAAATTATTTAGTAGTGTACAATAAAGTTATTATTTTACGACAGCGCACCTGATGTGGTAAATGCTGAGTCACAGTACTTGCATTTATGAGGCTTTGTTCCAGTGTGGGTGTTAACATGATTTTGTAATGATGCTAGCGTTTTAAAGCCTCTTTCGCAAACACTACACTTGTGTGGGCGATCTTCTGAATGCGACTTCATATGCCGAGACAACAAATACCTGCGCAAAAATTTAAAAATATCAGTACTGACTGAAGGTTTCTTAAGTTATAAAAAGAAAAATGTTTGGTCAATCCGGCCCTCTAATTTTTACATCATACCTCTTTGGGCTCGTGTAGTTGCAGTAATTGCACATGTGCGTCTGTCCAGAACTTTGAGACTTTTTTGAAGTACCAGCTTTTACTTTGGATTTATCGTCTTCATCTTCATAATCAGTCTTGACAAAAAATATAATTACTAATGGTTAGCAGAATATAATGCAATTTCAGTAAAACAATTCGCAAAACTTTTAATTGCTCACACATACTTGCACATTATCAGCATCATCTGCCGCATCGTCAAAGTCAAAGACACGAAGAACGTCTTCTTTTTCAGTTCCTTCTTCCCTGGTTTCAGCTTGTCCCGCACTAGTCCCCTGATTTTGCCCATCCACTATTAGGACAAAACTAACCTCTCCAGTTTCTGCCGATGGTACTAATGTTAGAACATCAGTTTCTGCTTGCGATACTCCAGTTGATGTTGACGGGCCAGCACCATCTTTGTAAACACATGTAACACAGATCATAAGTTATTCAATTTTTGATAAAGTATTCTTTGATAAGTCTAAAAAAGTCAAGCTTTGCAATCTAGTGACTTGTTACCTATTCCGTCCAAGTAGGCGACTTCCATTTCTTCCTGTTGTGAATCCATCATAGGTGATTACGATTATTACTCCTTGGGTGTTGCCTGTGTCAAAGTTAAAAATAAGTTCAGTAAGATTTAAAATTAATCCAAAGTTTCTAACTTCAAACTTCATAATCATGTTTTGATTGAAGACATTCATTTTATCATCCCATGAATTCCTCTGATATTTGTATCTACATATCTATCAGTATTTGTAATTGCCGACAGTAGATAAGTCAAACATTAAAAAGTACAAATATTAGTTTGTAATCTACATCTACATATTTTTCAGTTATAGATTGGCTCTTTCTGTGCACGTGCTTTTAAATATTTTTGCTTGACTCGATTCGGGTGCTTTTTTCTGTCATCAGTGAAATGCAGTATCTGTTCATCACACTGACCACGCTGCGCTACCCGCTGACTACCGATGTTATGTTTGACCTTATCCATCCACTAATCCACTTATCAATCCAAAGATCCACCTGACTGGCCCTGCCCTATCTACCCACTTAACTTTGCCAAACATCGTTTCTTTATCCTTTTAGATCTCAAACAAATATTAAATGAAAATGCACTTTTTAAGATACATTGCAATTACAAATTACCAATTAAAGATTATCAAGGGCACAGGCTTCTTTTCCTTTTACATTTCTGCATTTTTCATCAATTTTCCTCTCCCATCAAAATAATTATAGCTGAGCATTCCGATATTCCACGAAACCACTCCAAAAACAAGTCCAAAGTGCTCTCAATTATTAGTTTACCTAATTCTTGCAAAACAAATCTCAGCCCAGTATTAAAAGCTACCTAGCCACTATTCACCTTCCAATTCCACAACAAAACAACTTTTCGCGTAAACTAACTCTTTTTATCCCGTAACGAATATTCACTCCATCTCTTCTTTAAAGTGTCATCTCCTCAAAAGTGCTATCACCTCATAGAGAACCGGGACACCTATTTTAAGTGCAGAAAACTTAGCGGTGCTGCTGCTGCCCTACTACGACAACCACTATTACGCACATCAAAAATATAACAGGCCCAGCGCCACTTACCAGTAGCTGTCGCAGATTAAATTATTAGGAAAACAGGATCACCTCACAATTGCTTGTCGCTCGAGAGACGGCCCCACTGGATTCCAACCCCGTTCGACCACAACGGCACCCTTACTCCATCCGAAACACTTGCTGACCTCTAATTTTTACTGAGATTTTCGTAAAATTGGCGAAATTTCTTCGATAACACACACCTTCACCCGTTTTTTCGAGAATTCTAACCAGAGCAAAGATGGCGTGCCCTAGCTGAACAACTCGTACAACATACCCAAGCTTGTCTTTATGGATCTTTCCTCCTAAGGGGGCTGTTCGCTAATTACGTGGGAGCCCAAGATGCCTTCCTTACAAGCAAATCAGTAGCCTCATTAAATACTTTCAAAGTTGTTTTAATTAATCCGCAATCCCTTAATTGGAGTGGTAAGGTAGCAGAATAATTGGGGAAGAAAATTTTAACGTCAAAATGAAAACGCCTTCGAGTGCTTTCGTCCTCTTCGGCTAGGCTAGGCTGGTGTAGCTAGCTGGTAGCTCTATCATCTCCTTCCTGCTCTTGTTTTTGTTGCTCGTTCGTTGGGTTTTTTTTTGCATTTTATGCTTATGTTTGTATGTATGGGTCCCTTTCTGCAGTTCGCTTGTTTGCTGTTGCTCGCTGCGTTTTTGTACGTGTGTGTGTAGTGTATGTGTATCGTACGTATAAATGCACATAATACACATCAACTTTAGCTATACTTTGTCGTTGAGTCTGAATCTGAATCATTCTCACTCTTCTTGTATCTGCCTCGCATGCACTTTTTTACTTTAGCATTCCTTTTCTTCTTGTTTTTGGTTCGCCTTTCGCATTTCGCCTCATCTTTCCCTTTTTGGCTTGTTTTTAGACGCTTTTAGGAAAGTTACTTTTCTTATTTCTTGCAGACTTCTTACGATCTGATTGTTTAGTGCAATACTCATTAATTAATGCAGTCTGGCACTCTGACTCTCAGACTCTGTTCAGTAACAGTGCAAAATGTAAAAGATTTTCTTGACTTTCTTTCCACAATTGACAGACGAATAGACGATGCTGATGTTTGCGAATAAATTTTAAATGTTGGAGGGGGGACCGACAGATGGAAGTTCCATGGAACGGAACGTATATTTTTAATGTCAAAAAATTAGTGAACCACCGTCCACTGATAAGCAATGGTCAATGATGAGCTATGAATATTAAGTACAATTTGCATAATAATGTATTCCAATCCAACTTAAACAATTTTACTAAAAACCAACTGCAACGAGTGCAACTTGCAACGCTTCTATATCAGCTTGAGCTTCACGATGAAGAGCAAGAGATTTTGCTTTCCTTCTTTCTTGTCTTTGTCTCTTGTCTTCCTGCTTTCACTTTTCATTCCACTTTGTTTCGTTTTTCGCAAAAAGATGCATAATATGTAAATTTCACTTGCACTCTTCATTTTCATATCATACATGATACATCATCATCATCATCAATCACTGTACCTGTACTGTTTTCCCTCATCCCCATCCCTGTCCATGGTGCGGTGTACGGTGGTTTCCCATTCCAATGTCCATGTCCATTGACTGGACACTGTCCAGCGCTCAACGTCTGGGACCCTGGATGGAACCCAGACACTGGACCGGACTCGACTCTGACTCAGCTGCAAAAGTGCAAAACCAAACAAAGAAAGCCAAGTGGCAGCGCAGTGCATGAAAACGTCTCTATTTGCTCCCTTTGTCAGCGCGTATATGTACCTGTGCAACTAGCAGTAGGTGAAAAATAAAAAGCAAAACAAGACTTGTGTCTTGTGTGAATTGGGTTTGGGATCACAGGCGGAAAGACAAAATACCTCTGCTCTGGCTTCAGATTTTGGGATTTCAGTTCCAATATTCCACAAAAATGTGGAAATCAAACTGTGGAATGTCCGCTTTGTCTTAGACTTTGAAAGCGTAGAAAATAAAGTCTGTGGTTAGTGAGCACTGCTCACTTGAGCTCTTGAGCAGCAAGCACTAGTGTTGATCCGGAGGTGTAATGAAATTTGAAAATTTGGACGTAAAGATTTAGATAAACTGCTGTTTTGCAGCATCATAATATTGTGCCAAGCCAAGCGGAGTGAGGATCGGGATTTACCCGATATAGTGAAGAAACTAACTTATAAATTGTAAGCTACTTTGGATGTTGGACGAATATTAAAACCATTTGTCGTCGATTTGTCAATATTCATAGTTTAAACAGTTACTTTAAAGTTAGTCATCTCAGTCATCTGTCATTAGATGAAGTTATATTGTTAGAGTTTTTCATTCCATTGTTTTTAAACAGTTTTACGAAGGAGAATGTTCACTGGAAAGCTGTCCCGAATAACTGCTGTAGGCGTCGGCGCAGTGGGCTTTATCGGAGGACTATGCACGGAAAAGTATAGAAGCTACTCAATGGTGAAGGCTGCTGGCCCTTTCAGTGATCATGGTGGTGGAGCAGTTATCCCAATGGACGAGAGTGACGCATACTTGGCAAAGTCAAAACCAACCAGAGCTTCGCAGGTAAATAAAAATACATTGTGCAAAAAGAGGCAAAAACGTGTGCTTGAAATTAGTGTATAATTAATCAACTATTCTTAATGCAGATTATGAAATTTGGCTTTCCTGGAATGGACAACATTCGCTCGTACAATGACTTCGTAGTGTCATACGATAAGAGGAACAGGGTTCCACACTGGGTTTTCGAACATCTAACTCGCAGTCATGTAAAGCACAATCCCAACGTAGATCGCTCAAAATGCGATTTCTATGAAGACTTCTCCGTTCACAATTGAGATGTTCATTTGATACAATAACAGTCATATTTCTTTATGATGATAAGATATAACCCTAATAACTCTAATAACTCTGTAGGCGTGAAGCAGACGGAAAGTACTACGTTCATTATGAAGTAATCGGGCAAAATAATGTAGCAGTACCAACGCATTTCTTCAAGGTGGTCGTTTGTGAAGAAAGCCCTAATGGACAACTAGATTTAGAAGCTTTTGTCATGCCGAACAAGGTAATTGATGACCAGATTCCTGTCACCTCTTTCAGAGTGCCTGTTGAGACAATAGAAAGAGCGGCTGGTTTGATATTTTGTGATAGAATTCCTAGAACAGCTTTTCGTCAAATAAATGGAAGAAAAGTTTGATAGACTTGTCAGTGTAAAATTAAGCATTCACTGAGGCTTATTTCATTTCTTACCTCTTACTTTTTAGATAGGTAATAAAACTCATGCCTGAATTGAGTACCTAATTTTGACTTCCTCACTATCTGGTCAACCAATATTAAATTATGCAATGACAACACTGAAATTTAATTTATGAATGGGTGTATAAATCGAATATGTAAGTGGATGTTTATTTACTATAAAAATGGAATTAGGTATAGGTTATGGATTTAGAGGTTAGTATTGAATTCAGAATTGAATAAGTTCTGATCTGAATGTATGTAGATAAGAATAAGAAACTACTACCCTGAATATTTTAGTACAAAGTGACTAGATGTACAATGTCTTATGATTCATGATATTGAAAAAATAAAGAAAGCCTTTCTCGGGCTATAAAACGCACACAATATACTAGTTTAACAGTCCTGTTTTAGTTTTATTTTTATTCGATTTAATTTTATGATTTCATAAAGTAATGAAATTTGTAGTTTCATACACCAATAAAATAACAGTAATATCGTTAATACACGTACCTACGTACATTATGACGTATTCGACTACTCTATGTATAATATTAAACACGAATTCACATAACAGGAGTTCTGACTTTATGTGTTGCAATCTTGATTAATTAATAATAATCAGTAATAATAAACATACATTAATATGTTCCCTACCTAATTTGTACATCAGAGGTAGCAGCCTACAGCGTATGTAATTCAAATCGATATTCAACCAGCAACTGTGAAGAACTGAATCAATCTAACAAATTCAATTCCTACAAGTTTTCGTGATTTCACAAACCATTTTCTAACAAGTCCTAAAACTACACATCCACAAAGGTGGACTACATAAACTACAACTACAAGTTTCTAAATTTTCCTGCCTTCGTGGATATAAACCAACCAAGACTAATAATATCGTTAGCCATCAAAACATCAGATTTTCTACGTATGAAATCAGTCCACTCTACAGTCGTTCTCATGATACACAGTAATACCCTAACCACCATACACGGCATACGCATCTTAGTTCCTTTCACTCAACTGTATTTTTTATTTTTTGTCACTGTTTGCACCATCATACTCTGCAGTTTACTTCATCCGCAGTCACCACACTGAGTCGTATTATAGTCAACCAGTAAAATAATAAATACATAATATCAATTTCTGTGATGATGAAATGTTCAGTTAATATTTAAGACTCATTACATCAATCAGTATGTGAAGTAGTGTAGAAAATCTACAAAGGGAGTTATTCGCAATATATATTTGCTAAATTACCTAGTCATAATGATGATGGCAACTTGAGTTTTTACCCGTTATAAACTAGATGCAGGACAGAAGCTGCTCCATTAAAGTGTTTAACTGATAATAATAAATACAATACAGTTCTTTTTATGATTTTTTCCTTTTCATTCTAAATTCCTGAGAAACGTCATTTACAATAATTATGCTACACCAACTAATAAAAATGTAAACATGTTACGCATAAAGTTTTGTAATTTTACGTGACTTAGTTTAGTATGCATGCAATAATTGATATTGATAGTATAGTTTCCTAAACTTTGCTTTTTACTACTTACACTATATTTTACACTTATTTTTATAGCTTACAGCTTAATTGTTCGAAAACCTATCAGATATCTTTTTACGCTGATGTAATCTTGTAATAGTACAAGTAGGTTATACACAAAGTTTTCTAATGTTCTTTCTCTATGCTCTTTCTCAACCTTATCGAGCGTACTTTCACTTGGGCTAACCCTCTTGGTATATTCTCATTTGCGTCACGCCAAAATGCTTGCTTTTTGCTCTCCCTGTCTCGCTATATCATTGGCATGAATAATTCTTTTTTATTGGAGTTATGTTCTTTCATATTATAAAAAATACGCTGGATTTCACCAGAGACAGGGAAACAGAGACTTGACATTTGATCTCGGCGTAACTAAATAATCTGATGACTATAATAACAACAAATTAGTAACTGAGTTATAATGGCCATATGGCGTGACGGTAGTTTCAGAATTTCCTTAATTTGGCCTTTTCTGCAAAATGCTAGAAGCAAGAAGCATACGGTAAACTCCAGTATCAATCATTGCAAAGAAAGTGGGGGAGAGTTATCAAGAAAGTACGCGCTAATAGGCTAGGTTTTTAAATACAATATACCATTAAGCTTTGTATCAGTAGCAGTTACATTATTATACATTTAAATATATATTCTCTTGTGTATATATAATTCTCTTGTGTACTGTTTTTAGGCAAGTGCACGTACTTGTACTTTTTGAAGCGGCCCGAACTTGAATATCGGAAAGTTCAGAGCGATTTAAAGATTCACGTGAATCTTCGTACGAAACGTCATTTAGTATAGATTATTGAATAAACGTTTAGAAGAGGTACTTTTGAAATTGTTGCTATTTGAGGACAAACGCGTACTATGTACTTTGGTACATAACCCCACAATTTTTAAATCAATCTGTTATTGAGCACGCTGAGGCGTTCAACAACGCAGGAAGCAGAAATTCTGGCTTCCGCGTCTTGATCCCATGCATCCTTCATTGCCTCCACGAGAACTGCCATGCCCGAATGACTTAGCCAGTCGTTTCTGATAGTTGGCCTCTTTCTTTGTGTCACGACAACATCCTGCATTTCTTCCAAACTCGGCTGCTGTCCAGTGAACTCTTCAAAAGGTAATCTGTATTCTCCAATTGGGCCCTACAAACAGTTCATTACACAAATATATATATAGCTCTTTATATTGCACTGAACATAACAAGATTACAAATAGTCTATTTATACTCTACGGCTGCTCTACCTGTTGGGCGCTGCAACGAGACGCAAGTTCCCACAAGACAAGTCCGCACGCGTACATATCAATGCGCTGGAAACTATCTCTTGTGAAGCTCACCGCTCCCTCAAGAACCTCCGGAGCCATATAGCGCCTTGTACCCACCTGTAATAAAACCAAAGCAAACAGGATGAATTAAATAAAAAACAGTAAAGATTTACGCAAACTAATACGCACATTTATTTCGTAACAACTTAAACTTACTTGTCCATGACAAGTGCCGACAGGCTTGTTGGGATAAAATATTTGCGCCAGCCCAAAATCTGCAATGCATGCTGTTAAATCAGATCGCAACAGCACATTCTTAGACTTGAAATCTCTATGTGCAACAGCAGATTTATATCCTTTTGCGCCATTGTCGATCTCTTCGTGAAGGAACGCAAGTCCTTGGCACATGGTAATTGCCACTTTTAATAACTCGTTCCATTTTAAAACATTTCCCTAAAGAATTTCAAAAAATATTTACTTCACTTTTCCATTACAACGTTACATGCATAGCGTCCTCTACGACGACTAATTATAGGTTATAATTTTAAAAATAAAAAATGTATGAACCTTTAAATAATCATACAAAGATCCGGCCTCCAGATATTCGGAAATCAACCAAAGCTGAGTATTTTCTCCGTCAACAGTATGCGTTCGAGCGCCAAAAAATCCAAGCACCCATTCCGAGTCGCACATCAGCGCAAGTGAATATACCTCCTGTTCCAATTTCCAAGATGCCTTCTCACGTAATGGAAGAATTTTAACTGCAACATAGTTGTTGTTGCCAGCCATTGATGCTTTCCAAACACTGCCAAATCTTCCCTGTGCTTTCATCTCAACCACCGTCACAGATAACGCTGTAATGTCAATGACTAGGATTACTATCTGTAATTTGATCAGATTTACAACTTTCACTTATCTTACACTTACCATGATTACTCTCAGATTTTTCTAGTAAAATATTTTCTTCGTCTGTGAGACCAGAGTCGGAGTTGGGGAACGGCTTTTTGTGCAGCCTTCGATGAGTGAAATATGCAATAGCTACGAAGATAATACATAGTATTGGTACAACCACCACTATAATTATGGACGATGTTCCAGTTTTTTGTGGCTGAGTTACTGCTTTTGCTGAAAAACAAATAAAATACCAATTGCCAATACTTTATATCCAGAGTTAAAACGGTTGATTCCTACTTTTAAACTTAATTTTAACTGTGCAATAGTATACGTCTGATTGTTGTAGTCGTTGGCAGAGGATTCCACTCAAAATTCCTATTACAATTGTCCTCTGTGCAGCAACAAAACAGTGTCACGGTGCCAGTTTGTGGTCCTGTTGATCCTGCTTTCTTCCCGTGTGATGTGTCAACGCATTTATTTTCTCCGTCACACTGCTTGTTGTTAATAAAACAACCTTTGTACTGTAAAATGTCCTGTGAATCATTTCGTTTCTGCCAAGCCACCCAACATGAGTGCTTTTGTGATGAAGTGTCTTCGTCACACTTAATAGTTCTTCTTGATCGACTGCAGTCGAACGTCGGGTCATTGTTTTCTCGACCACCTGCCTTTATTCCACATTCCGTCACATTGTAATACTCACACTCCAAGCTCGAAACCGACTTTGTTGTAACTACTGCATAAAAACAAACAAGCCATCGGTAAGGTTTTAATTTCTCACAATTTCAGTCATATCTTTATTTCAGTTGTTTATTTTTTTAATTTTGTGTACAACTTACCGACTAATATGACTCCAAGAATAGTTGCAACGTAATGCAAGGAAGAATATGAAATTCTGATTTTCTCCATTATTGTAGATGTCAAATGAATTGACAGAATGAGCAGCTAATAATATATTTGTAGTTGCCGGCTAGGCTATTACTGGGAATTAATTAAACTTCCTACCTATATAGTGTTACATACAGTAAGTAAATCTTAAGACTATCTAAGTTAAATGCAAACTTCCAAACTTGTTAGATTGAGATTGTAAAAAAATGCCGAGTCAAGAGAAAGGAGAGACGTTTACAAGTAGATTGTTGATTGTGTATGTATTGTTGTGTAGCAGCTTCAAGGTTTTAATTACGTTAATTTACTGTAATCGTAATGTCGCACAAGTTTAAACTACGAACTCACTTAAACCAAGTCACCCCTTTTAATATTTAAATAATTCACGTTTTCCAATGACCTATATGGTGGTCTGGTAAGATTGAAGATGTGTCACAACTGACAAATGACAATATTATTTTATATTTCACCAACTTTAATTGGACTTTTATCACTATTACTATTAAACTGAAT
>JAHZND010003507.1:0-13213 GCA_027744115.1 Acrocyrtus sp. NNG-2020 | reverse complement strand
GAAACGAAGCTCCACGAGTGCCTATGCTCAAGTAAAAGTAAACAGTCATTGCTCCTGAAGTGGGAGCGTAAGGGAGCGAAAAGGAAAAGTTTCTGGAATTGTAGAAAATGTACTCAAGTACACGGAATATATCTTTTTTTCGTTAAATATATTTGTCAGAGGGAAACGCGTACTAGAGTCTTTTGACGTGAAAAACTTTTGGTGCACAGAGAGAGAGACGGTCGATTTCTCAGGCACCTTATAGGAACTGTCTGTAACTGTGCACATTCCAGAAATAGAAAGAATCTGCCTTGAAATTTGTTTGGAATTAACAAGCACATTTAATAATTACTAGTGATTACAATTGTGCTATACAAAAGTTTTTGGGAATGGATCCTTTCAGATATCAATATAATGATAGCAGTAAACCAGAAAATGCGAGTGACTCTGGAATCATCAATAATGCAGTAAACTGGAGAAAGTAAAATCGCAGCTCCTCCACTAAAAAAACTTTTTTTCCGGTGAAATTACTCGAAAAAAATATTCCCCTCCAAGTGAATTACCTTCTTGAGCAATGAAAAGGGAAAGTGTAATTTTAGTTAAGGGCGGCAGCAGCACAAACACTGCTATAAGACGATAACGATTTGGTCGAGTACATTTAGAGATGTAGCAAGCGCAATATCATTTGGATCCTTTCAGATATCAATATAATGATAGCAGTAAACCAGAAAATGCGAGTGACTCTGGAATCATCAATAATGCAGTAAACTAGAGAAAGTAAAATCGCAGCTCCTCCACTAAAAAACTTTTTTTCCGGTGAAATTACTCGAAAAAAAATATTCCCCTTCAAGTGAATTACCTTCTTGAGCAATGAAAAAGGAAAGTGTAATTTTAGTTAAGGGCGGCAGCAGCACAAACACTGCTATAAGACGATAACGATTTGGTCGAGTACATTTAGAGATGTAGCAAGCGCAATATCATATTAAGAGTGCAGGTTTTTGCGTCCCAAAAAAGGAAAAACGCAGGTACATATAGTAGCGCCCAGCTAAAAAAAGAAAACCATTTAACAGAGAACAGTAAAAGTGGAAAGTGGAAAAAATCTTCATGCGTCATTCCCATCAACTTTGATGCATCATTTTACATACATAGCCATAGAACGAGAGGAAAAGACTTTTTGAAAAAAAAATGTATTTGAAAAGTACAGCGCTTTCGGCACTAGGTAAAAAAAATTCAAGTGAGAATTAGACACACTCATCCAACTTTTACTATAGTCCCTTTTTGCTCCCTCTCTAAGCATTTTACGACTAATTCACATGCATGCATAAAACCATTTTAGACACTTGAAAAGGAGCAGTTGAAGAACCAACTTTTCAACACGAGTAGTTTGAAATGAGGAGGAAAAAGATGAAAATGAATGTAACCCGTTGTAACACTGTCGATGATGATGATAACGGCAGAGTATAGTAGTGCGGAAGTGGGGCGGAGAAGGGGAAAAGCAAAAATAGAGACTATTGCTTTTGCTAATGGCAGCCGGGGAAAAAATGTCGGGAATCATTATCTCACATGTCAATTGCCCATTTGCCATTTTCTCACAAAGGCTTACATAATAGGACAAAAAGAAAATTGCCTATGAATGTAACGTCTCCTCTTTAAAAAAAATCCTCTGACGGATACGTTTCACAAAAGGAGGAAAAAGGAGCGGAGGGAACATGAAAAAATAATTTCCCTATTTTCACTTTTTACGTCAATAACTGCGAAAACTGCTTATTTCCTTCCTGTCTAATTATGCCGCTCCTGTTTTGGAGGAATTTTTTGAAAGATACCTTAAAAATAAATGTGTGCAGCTTATACATTACTATATACAGCCCGGACAAAGCTGCTTAGCGTTTGTTACCATTGTAAATGCGCTAATGGTGACATGCATGGACGAATTCCTGGAAAACGAAGAAAAAATAAACTTTTTGGATTACCTTCAAGCTCTTCATTCTCAGTGAAGGTGGCAAGTGCCGTTTTCACCTTTTCCCATATACATGACCCATTGCACGTACGCCAGAAATCTATACTGATTACTGCATAATATACTGGAAGACTCGCTACCACTTCTTATCTCACTTTGCACTTTTTTTTTCTTTTTCCGTGCTTTCCCTCTCCCATTCTCCAATTTAGGAACTTCCTCCTCTTTCCGGTTCTTTTTTTACGAACTGTACATATTCCAGCGTAGCATGAAAACAAGGGAGCAGCAGACAAACAAGGAGCACAGCGATTTGTCAGTGTTTGTGGGTATGTGTATAAGTATGCAACAGTTTGATTCTTCCCTTCTCCTTTTTCCCCCTCTTTTCTGTTGAGCAACATGAAAGGATCACTTTCCTGCTCCTTCATGTAGAACATGATGAACGGAACATTTTTGGCTGGCCTATAATGCCTGCTCAGACATAGGGCCTTTTCATCAAGTATGCTCTACAAGACTTTTTTTTATGGCTCTATGCTAAAGTTGAAGTTCATAATGGCAGGAGCGGCTCGACTTGCACAATGAACTGAAAAAAAAAGTTATTTCGGAATCATCAGCACTTACTTATATGGTTAGGTTGTTAGAGGATATGGATGTAATAATTGGTTGAGCTCCAGCAGATCTTTGAACTCGCTGATAAAATGCAGGCAGCACACACACATATTCCTATAAACCAGCAAAAGGTAGAGAAGGTTTCCTCCAGGCTGGAATTGTTGGCAAGAGAGAAGGGAAGCACAGGATTTGAAAAATAAAAACGGTGTGGGCGAGGAAAACGCTCTAAAACTTTTTTTCTCGCTTTTCCCCTGCTCATCTCTCCCTAAATCAACACCAATTTACAGAGCACAGTAAACAAAGAAAAGGGAGATCGGAAAGTAAACCGTATTTACATGTTTTAGCAGAGAACCGATTTTCGGATTCGTTAGGATGACATTTTCCGCTATAGTCAAAGTGATGATTATTACGTTTGAAGTTGTTTTTCCAGATATTTTCTAAGTAGAAAATGAAGCTTGCCGATTTTAATTCCTTGCTAACTGCTAAACTTTTCGAGCGGGTATAGCTGCATGGCTGTAAAACGTGCTTCCTGACCTATCCATCCATAGACTTAATTAAGTTGGTAGTGTACACAATTAATAGAAATCCTTTACTTTAAAAGGGCTACTCAGGCATGATTGTGGACATATTTCTACGGAACTCGTATCGTATACCTACCTACCTGTTTAGTTGTAATTAGAGAATGAATCAGATCAGAAGAAGAAACGTTGGCATAAGGTCTTATTTTTAGCCCTCTTTTCTCTTTGCTGTCCTACGAACAAAGGACATTTCTAAGGAATTGTCTTGATTAGCAAAACCATAATACTGCGTTTTTGAGCTTAGTTAGTTAAACAGGTACGAGATTAAATATTTTAGTGTTTCACGAGAAATTTACATCAGAGAAAATCTACAGAAAATACAGAATCGCTAAATACATTAAAATAATGAGACAAACGAATGGAAAATACTGTCGTAAAGAGATTGGCAAAAAGTAAATACGAGAATTTCTCTGTATTTTTAATGTTTACTTCCAAAAAGTCATCATCATACAAACGTGCCATCAATGACAACGCTGATTTTACCCTTTTTCTTTTATGTAGCTGATTTTATGTTGCCTCATACAAATAACATAGGAATCTTTTGCACCCAATAAATGCTCATCATTATATAGGGGGAAAATTTAATAAGTGAATTGTCGGAACTGTAATCTATTAGCTTAGTTAGTGTTTCACGAGAAATTTACATCAGAGAAAATCTACAGAAAATACAGAATCGCTAAATACATTAAAATAATGAGACAAGCGAATGGAAAATACTGTCGTAAAGAGATTGGCAAAAAGTAAATACGAGAATTTCTCAGTATTTTTAATGTTTACTTATAAGAAGTCATCATCATACAAAACGTGCCATCAATGACAACGCTGATTTTCCCCTTTTTCTTTTATGTAGCTGATTTTATGTTGCCTCATACAAATAACATAGGAATCTTTTGCACCCAATAAATGCTCATCATTATACAGGGGGAAAATTTAATAAGTGAATTGTCGGAACTGTAATCTATTAGCTTAGCTAGTCTCTCTCTCTCTCTCTCTCTCGATGGAAAACAATTTCGCGAGAGCTAAGCCGTAAAGACTCTGGAAGAAACGGATTTCTTCAAATAAACAACAAAGATTTTCATCTTTCTCCCCTCTTATTTCACTTTCATTACGCTTGAGCGCAAGCAATTTTTCTTCTATGTCCGCCTGCTCAAATGGAAAAAATGATATTCCCACGTACGAAAAACTACACCTTTTTCTCCAAAAAAAACCATATTCCTATATATGCAAACCTTACCTACGGAAATCTCTTTCCAGACGTAAAAGACAAGGACAAAATCGAAAAAAGGAGCTTTTTATACGTGTCAGCAGATGAATATCTGAAAGGGAATTTTCACTTTTTTTTCACTAAGCGAACCTAGTCATACTTGCATTGTTGGAGAGTCCTCCGAATATAAAATAGTTGCATGCATGAGCTGATGATGAGCTGCGAGTCTTAAGAGCTGGTGCGAGAGAAGAAGGTGGGCCTGTATGCTACAAAATTTTTATTCAAAGGTAACCCAGTTTAAGTATGCATTACGCATCCAAATATTTTTTAAAGATGTACCATGTTGAGGTGGCAGGAAGAAATGGTGAGTAAATGGATGTCTGTTTGTATATCTTTTTTTTATTCCGTTGTACGGGGAAAGTACATTTTTTTTTTTAAAAAAAAAAGTTGTACAGGTCGGGCAAGATATGTATCTGCATGGCTTAAGCTTTCAAAAGCCCGTCTGCCTTATCTATCACATTGAATCTATCCATCTGTTCTTCTTTCTGTCTGCTCACTCTGTTCCCTGTAATATCGTTCTAATTCCCTTTTTACTATAGACAGTAGGAACACGTTAAAATACGGCAGGGCTATGGTTATATATGCCACTACTATATAGTTCTTGCTGGATATTGGGAGAGTGAAAGAAAAAAAATATACTGCACAAGTTTCAATAGGAAAAATGTGTATTTGCAGCTGAATTTGACAACATCTCTATTTCTCCTCTCCAGGCGACCTTAGCTACATTCCCTTCTGCTAGCTCCTTTTTTCCGTTTTCTCGTCTTTATCTAGTTGTCACTCGCTCAATCTGTTCGTAAAAGTTGCAGAGGATGTGCATGTGTAAGCGGTGGGGAAGTATTCTTCCCTCGTGGTATAACTCATTTCAAACTTTCACTCATAATACACGGCTGCATACTCTATTGGCGTTGGCTCCAGCTCAAGCTCCTGCACAAAACCGAAAATCTCTACTTTTAACATATGGCAAATGGCTGCCAGTGTGCTGAGAGTTTCGAGAAATTTCCCTTTTTTAAATGGCGCTGCTGACAGGTAAGTTTCCCAACTGTAAATGGAACTGGTGGAACGGCAGCAAAACTACCAGCGAAATGAGATAATTTAGCAATGAGCAGCTACAATTGGTTAACCATATAACCGCTCGCAAGCAAACATGACCGTTCTACTTTTTCTTCTCTCGTTCCATCCCATCCCAATATTCCAAAAATATGTATTCTCTGGAGGCTTAATGAACTTTGACGCTGCGAATCTGCAGCTCTGAAAAAAAAGAATATTTAATATTACCTCCAAATGAGCTTTCCACACTAAAAAAAGTAAATACACTTTTGAAAAGGAAAATCATCTAAAAAATGTTTCCCTAGACTGTCTACTTAGCCCTCGTGCAAGCTAAAAGTGAAGAAAAGAGCTAGGACCGAGAACAACCTGGTGGAAGCCAATGATCAAGTCAAACTCTGCAAGAGCCTTGTTGTTATCATCACTTCTCAATAGATAGGCACTGAACAAGCTACAACAACACATTTTGTAACAGCAGGAGATCTGCTACACTTCACAGTAAGACATCTTCAAAAACCCTACAACCCTAGTGCAGAGGGAAGATACCTACACAAAGTATTATATATATCGTCCTCTTGACTTTTTTTATCTCCTTTTCACAATGGGCATATGCTTTACTACCAAAATAGAAAAAAAGGGGAAAAATGCAGACCTGCTTTTTTATATATATTTTTTAGAGGAACACATACTAATGGCTCGATACTATATAGCTTTTCACAAAATCCCACCAAAGTCCCTCCAACATCCCAGTTTACACTGTTAATCCACACCTCAGCTATTTTTCCGGCGTGCTATAGCGTTTGCGTTTGCTTTTGCAGAGAGGGAGAAAGTTTAATCCAAAATTAGGCGAATGAGTTTTTTAGGGGAAAAGGGCAGAGGAGAAAGAACAATAAATAACTGGAGAAAAACAACAGACTACAAATATTATTGCCTTTTCTGCTACGAGAAGTTCATCGGGTTGCGGAGAGGACTTTCCACTCTCCCCCATCAGGACTATGAGTAGCAGTAGCAGTAGCGCTAGCACCCACGAATAAAAATATATATTTTTTGGGACTATAAAAATCGGCGATAACAACATACGCGACAGAGTCCATTTTTGCCGATGCAATTTCATATTAGAGTTGTGGAAAAGGCATGATGAACGCATCCATACTGGTAGCTAGTAGATAAAAGGCGAAGGTCATGTAACATCTTCTCTTTTGGGCTGTAGTCTGTCTAGCTGTGTAATGTCAGGGAGAAGACATTCCCAATACAAATAACAACCCGATTCATTCCATATTTGGGAATTTTATGTGTGCGCTGCTGTCAATGTGGCGGCAGTGGCGGTGATGGTGGTGGCTATGACATGGTGTATGTTTTTGTGGTGTGTGCTCCACTGTACATTTTTTTTTGGTTTGATCGCTACACATCCTTCATCTTGTCGTTCTTCATTAAATGTGCAGTATTTTACATGGAGGAAGTGCACTTCGAGGAGAAAAGTGAAAGTGAGCGCGCACACGGCCACGGCACACACTCTCTCTTTCGAAATGACAGGGAAAAAAGTTGTTTTGTTGTTTGGGAATACACCGACACCTTTTTCTACTGCTCATATACATTTGTAACATCAGAGGAGGAGCAGCACGTAGATACTTATTATTATTAATTTTGCTAAATTGCTTTCACCAAGTAACCCCATCTTGTAGAACACAAATATATATGGTGCGTGCATATCCATGGGAAATTTTTCACGGCGGAAAAATAACCACTTCAAACAAGCGTGCTAAAAAAACATGTACGCTTCCCCTGTTCTGAGCAAAGTGTGAAGGAAAGGGAATTAGGAAATAACCTGACGCGAAAATGAACTTTTCGTGCGACAATATGCGGAGAAGCGGTACTAAAGTTACAGTCTATTTTTAAAACTAGGTTTAGCACAGAGAAAAAGGAGTGAGCGTCATGACTTGAGATAGAGTATCATCTGAGTGCTTTCATCCGAAAATAAAATGCAAAACGGATAGTTGGCTGTCCAATGCCGGCTAAATGCTCATCTTCACATTATTACATTATGTATGTTTTCGCAAGTGTTAAAATTTTTCGAGCATCTGCTGTCCTTCCCTTTTGTCGCTGGAGCCGTCCTTATAAATTGTGAAGGTGTTTTGTTGTCGTCACTTCTCACAGCTAAAATAAAATTTAGTGAGTTGTGTATACTCTCCCCCACTTTGCGAAAAACCTTTTTTCCCTCTTCTACTCTTTTCTTTCTCTCTCTCTCTCTCTCGTGAAATTTGTACTAAACTAAAAATAACAAAGAGAGTTTATTGTAGACGTGAGGCTGCTGATCAAAACAATGTCATCTCAAATTTTTCAACTTTTCTCGCCGTGAAAGAAATGAGGAAGAAGGGAGAAGGTAAAATGTAACCTTTTCACTTTCCAAACTAACACTTCATTTTCACTACACACAGAGGTTCATAAATAAAAGGACTTTTTTTTTCGTGTCCCTCTTCTCATCTTCATAGTTTATTCCCCTCGGCAGAGAGGGAAACACACTTTTGTTGCTCAATATTAGCAGAGCACACATCCATCCAAGTATTTCTGAAGGTTTCAAGGAAGTTGGAGAACGAGAGGAGAGAAAACGAGAGAAGGAATCTGAACTCCCATAAATATGATGATACTTAAGTCTAGATGAGCTTGGTGGTGCCCTTATGAACTTAAGTTTATGCATCATCATGATTTTCTTCTTTTTTTTCTTATTCTTCTTCTTCTTCTTCTCCTCCCTTGTCAAATGAAAATGTATAATGGGCTTAATAATATTATGAAAGTTAAGGTGATACATAAATATATAAAAAAAGTGTTTTGCCGCGTTTCTCACTTTCTTCTTGCATTGGCGACGTCAATCAGCACAATATGCTTGTAGATAATGATGTTGTTGATGTTGTACGATCATGACTCTGACTGTGATGACGGCGCTGATAGTTTTGGTTTCAGTTGTAATAATGATAAGTTTTAGGACACGGTTTGGCGTTCGCCAGCACAGCCAACTTCAGTAGCTGGAAAAAGGGGAGAAAAAGAAGAAAAAAATCTTTTCCCTCGTCTCAGAGTTAAATCCAATATAAGCAGGCTCTAGCCAACTAACACAGTTTAGTTTGAATTCAGAGTTTGCACACTGCTGGCTGGCAAGCAGCAAGCAGGCTACAGCTGGAAAGCTTGCTGCTTCGTTTGAGAGAAAGCTGAGAGTGAGTGTGGTGGTGTATGTGTGTGGAGAAAAGATCGGCGTATGTTTTGTTGTGAGAAAACGAGGATATGAGCTAGAAAGTAGAAAACGGAATAAGAATATTTTAGAGGAATTATTTTTCTATAATAAAAAAACGAGTCTGGTGCTGTTCTTCAAGTAGGAAAAATTATTTCTTAGCGCTATTTTAAAAAGTGTAGATGGGGATGCTTGGCTGAGAAAAAAATTACATTTTTTTGCCGTGCTTTCATTGTGAAAAAAGAAGTAAGTATAGTGATGTTATTATTATACAGAGCTACTAAATACCAGCGGTAGGGGAAAGAAATGGCTGTTTTATATTAGAATATATATATTTTTTTACTTTTTTTGGGGAAAAAGTACGAGTTGAATTTTGGAATGAGAGAGGGAAAATGTTTCCATCCCTTCCGGCTTATTCACACAAGTCAGTCTTTGACATTACCCTGCAAACTTTAAATCAGAGATAAAGATAGAAAAAAAAGAATAAGGAAGTTCTCGTTTATTTTCGTGGACAGAAACTCAGATGAAGGGAACTGTTGGAAAAGTTATGCGTTTGGATGAGAGCAGAGAAAATTATACGTTAAAAATGAAGCAAAATTCTGCTTTTCCTTTATATAAGTAAAAAAATGTATTAAGTAGAAGAGAACTGCACAGGAAAACCGGAGGGTATTCTGCAAAACGAAAAAAAAATGTATTTTTTTGCACACAGGTGCCTGCAGTGATTTAGGAGAGACGAGCTTGACATTGTTTAGAATTTTTTTTCCGGATTATTTTTTACTACTGATACTCCCGAATAAAAAAACAAGTTATGCATACAGACATGTAAAAAAATTGACTTTCAGGGAAGATTTCAAAGATTTGATTAACAGTAGCAAATGAACTGTGGGAGAGTCTTTCCCGAAATTGTAATAACCTCCAGCAGTTCACTCAGATTTCATCTCCTCGGAAATTCCAATCGAAAAATAGGGAAAAACCTCGCTTCCCTTCTCTCTCTCTCTATTTGAACTAGTGCACGGTGACATAAATCCTCTCAACTTACTACTTTTCCCGAAAGCTCAACAAGCACACACTTTTCCTACGCCAAGTCCCGTTGCAATTAACTCAGTTGATGATTGTGAAACGGAAAACGAAATAGCCTTTTTTAGCCAACTTTGTTGTACAAAAAACCTGAGCATTGGAAAATAAGTCTATTCTAACATCCACTCCAACTTTTTTTTCTAACTTGGCAAAAGAACGCTGACGAAATGAAGTCAACCATCTGGACGCATTAAAAATTACCCCGCCCATCATCATGAGCCACCTAAAAAATCCACTATTCTTCATAAAAAAATGTTTTAGCAGGGAAAATCTTGAGGTTTTTAAAAATTCAATAAGCGCAAAAAAATCAGAATCTTAGTCTGGAATGGTATATCCATCCATCACATATCGCCACAGTTATGAATACTTTTTTTTAGTTTTTCTTTTGCGTGAACCCTTTGAATTTCTTATATGGAGACATTAATGCAACATTTTTTTCATTACAGATGGATTGTAAAAAGGAGAGAAGTGAGGACGTGAACTGCATGCTAAACTAAGGATATTCTGTCGGTTACTTACTTTCACTTTCCCTCTCTTCACTGTTCCGTGCTCCGTACACGGCAGGCTGCATGTCTGTCTTTTGTGTAATCATTATATTGTGCTTTGCGTTAATATGAGATAGACGTAGTAGAGGAAATATCCGGGCGCTCATCGTCAGCATCGTCAACATCAAATTGAAAATGTGATGGGGTCGTAGTAGTAGTAAGAGCGCCACAACTAGTTACTGTTCCGTTTGGAGAAGACAAACTATGAAATGTATCATTGTTTTATTGCTTAAGACTTTGGACAAGTTGGAGTTGAAAAAGGGAAGTAGCGTTATATACTACTTTAAGGACACGTAGTTTGGGAAAGCTGCATGGATATCCGAGTGAAAAATCCGGAATCTCTAGAGCCCTAAAAAAATAAGTATAGTGCTAGGACGTATAAAGTAATGTAATAATGTACGGTGCTTGTAGTGACAAGACTGACAAATGGAGGAAGCAGAAGAGGTAGGGTGTGAGTGTGGTTCATCAACTATGCATTAAACAAAACACACTCCGATTTCCTCTGTAGTTAATTATCTCGGAAGTATCAAGACCAGAGGAAAAATTATTATTATCATTTCCAAGGGACGAATGAACCCTTTTGAAAGCGAAGCTTACTTATAGGGTAGAAGAGAAACGTGCATTTCCGGTTAAAGGCAAAGGTGCCGCAGGCAAAAACTACCAGACTGAATATTTGTCGTACCATGGACTAGAAAACAAATAGGGAGGAGGAGGAGGAGGAAGATATATATATTGTAGAAAAAAAAAGTTAAAAATAAAATTTTTCCTTCCACCAAAAACAGTGTGACTTGTGAAGAGTGGTAGTTTAGTAGTTGTGAAAGAAGTCATTTCGAAATGGAGCTGAAAAATTATTATTATCATTTCCAAGGGAGGAATGAACCCTTTTGAAAGCGAAGCTTATTTATAGGGTAGAAGAGAAACGTGCATTTCCGGTTAAAGGCAAAGGTGCCGCAGGCAAAAACTACCAGACTGAATATTTGTCGTGCTATGGACTAGAAAACGAATAGGGAGGAGGAGGAGGAAGATATATACAATGTAGAAAAAAAAAGTTAAAAATAAAATTTTTCCTTCCACCAAAAACAGTGTGACTTGTGAAGAGTGGTAGTTTAGTAGTTGTGAAAGAAGTCATTTCGAAATGGAGCTGGGAGAGGGAACCTCCATTGGAAAAAAGTTTCCATTTCCCAACAGAAAAAAAAATATGCTATGAACTACAGACAAAGCGCGTTCCTTACGAGGAGTAAAGTGAAAATCATCAGGTCATATACACTCGTTGGCAAGCCATAGCACATGATATTAGAAAGAGCATGGAATCATTCCCAACTTGACGAAATTTTGTGATGTGATACATAAAATATGCAAATCTACTTACTAGCTTTAGAGTACTGATCTGTTGTTCAGAAGGAGGCTGGAAAAGTTGGAGGGAACGGAGAGAGTGTAGGATTGGGTAATTCAGCGAATTCTGTTTGATTAATTTCATGTCATGAGTGGATGTGTATGCAGAAATACTGGGGAAAAAAATTTTTTCCCTTGTTTGCCCATTCCATTTAATTTGAGCAGTTCAAAGCAACTTTCTCCGGAAGGCAATTTTGCGGCGGTAAAAAAAAGTGCCATGGACAAGCTATAGGTGCGATATAACCGTTTTGAGATAAAGATAGATTCCTTTTTAACTTTCACGGATTTTATTATCTATCGTCCCGCAGGGTATTTTTATCCTGTCAACAGCATTTACCACGACCACACTACTCGTACACTGTGCACTGGGTCATTTCACATGAAGCTAAAATAAAAAGTGAATTTGTCTGCGACTCTATCTCCCGAGCTACGCATGAGGCGTGACCTAGTTGAATTTTATTTAGAAATAGCTAAATTTTTTCACTATCAAGCCAAAGCCACTAATTAAAATTTTCAAGTGATGATTTCATTATAGTAACGCGAATTAAATTGCTAGCTCCCCGTCGAGCACTTTTAAAAGTAGGGACAGTGTTTTTATTTTCAACAAGCTTGGCTAAATACCTAAATCGCGTCTCTCATTGTCAGTTATTTTTTTTGGATGAATTGACTTACTGATGACCAGAGTACTTTTACCTTTGCTTTAGTGCCATGCAGAATGTCACGGGTTAAGTGGCAGCTGAGCCACTCTGCAGGTATGGAACAGTAAAACCATCAGTTTTCCGCATCATTATTATCGTCATTCCAACAATCCGCTGTTTTGGGTTAGCTCCAATGCAGAAAAGAAGGACGGAGGCTGCAGCAGCGGGAAACATAAATTTTGCCTGCAACCCGTTTCCTTCTTCTGTTTACTCTCCGGCTGAAGCTGACCCTTAAAACACTTTGCTAGTTTTTATAGTGCTGTGCGATTAGTAAAGTTTGTTCAACTGTCCATCTCCGTCACTTAGAAAAGTGTGAATTTTCAATTTTTCCCGAGAAAGAAGCATAATTTATGATGACATCTGCAAGATGCGAGCTACTAGACATGAAGGCGTGTAATACCAGATGAATGACTAAATTGTATGTTTTTCGCGCTACACGAGCGAAAAGCGCATCAAAGGATTTTTCCAAAAGTTGTCAAAATTGTCAATTTAGATTTTTTTTCTGAGAAAGTGTGAAAAATGCTGGGAACATTTGAAACGGAGTCAACTGCACTGACGACCCACTGCAACACCCCAGAAGAGCAGCTTCCAACGAATCCTTTCTTCTCGGCGAAGTCAATACTTGAACTCCAATTTTTGCTCGTTCTTCTGAAATTTCGTCGGAAAAAGAAGAATACGCTTACAGCTTCAAAAGGACTCACGCTAATTTGGGCGGTGGGAGTAACGAGAAAAACAAAAGGATGAGATTACTCCAAACTCAGCTCCATCTTAGGATAACTGATACTATTCTTGTGACAGATAGAAAATGATATTGTGCTCCGGGAATGGGTAGTCGTTCATTGAAAAACATAAAAAA
>JAHZND010003506.1:0-12738 GCA_027744115.1 Acrocyrtus sp. NNG-2020 | reverse complement strand
ACGTCGTACGTTTTAAATAATGGAGTTATTTTTCACTTTATCTGTAACGTTTATATAGCTTCCTGTGGTTTCAATATTATGCAACTGTTTCTGGTTTACAGAAAAGTCCTCCGGCTTCAAGAAAAATTTCAGAGTCCACAGCGGCTCCAGCAGCTGCAGCAGTCAATCACGTTGACTTCAAGGGAGCTCTGTTCAGCCGTGGAACCAAGTCCATCATCTGGGGAATGCAATCTCGTGCAGTGCAAGGAATGTTAGATTTCGACTTTGTTTGCAGCAGACCAGAACCATCGGTAAAGTTAAATTACTGTTCTCAACCCTGCCCAAGATGAAGTTAATCATTTAATATACCCTTTATTTTACCTATAATATTTTATTATTCCGTTTTCGGTGATAGGTTCAAATTCATTCATTGTTGTGCTGTGCTAACTAATGCAAAAAAAAATCTTTCCCCAAGCAAACATTCATTAAAATATTTTTTTGTTTAGGAACTTGTGCCGGTATGTTCTCATCTGAAGTTCAATTTGGTCACGCCGGTGCGTGCGCCAACTCAGACAGAGAAACTGCTGTTGCTAAGAACAAAGCTCTCCGTGAAGCTGGAGCTGCTGTTCCCAATTCATTTGATGATCTCGGCGAAAAGATTAAGGACGTTTTTGAGCAATTGGTTGCAAAGGGTGTAATTGAACCACGCGAGGAAGTCGCTCCTCCACCAGTCCCAATGGACTTCTCTTGGGCTCGGGAATTGGGATTGATTCGGAAACCTGCGTCTTTCATGACTTCTATTTGTGATGAAAGAGGCCAAGAATTGCTGTATGCTGGTGTCCCAATCTCAGATGTAAGTTTTAACGATGATTTATAACCTTCTATTTTCTTATTTTAAAGTTTTTAAATACTGATTTTAACGTAATTATGTAGGTCTTGAAACAAGAACTTGGAATTGGAGGTGTAATCAGTCTGCTTTGGTTCCAACGACCACTTCCTCCATCAGCTTGCAAGTTTATCGAAATGTGTTTGATGGTTACTGCCGATCATGGACCAGCTGTTTCTGGTGCACATAACACAATTGTCTGCGCAAGAGCTGGAAAGGACTTGGTATCATCCTTGGTTTCTGGTTTGTTGACAATTGTAAGTGAAGATATTGTATTCATATTTAACATTATTTCTCACAAGTATAATATGTTTTGAGAAGGAAAAATAGTGGTTAACAGTTAATTTAATTACGACGTGATTTTTCTAGGGTGATCGATTTGGTGGTGCTTTGAACGGTGCTGCTGTACAATTTAGTGAGGCATACGATGCCGGACTTATCCCAATGGAATTTGTCAACTCCATGCGCAAGAAGGGTCAGCTCATTATGGGCATTGGACATCGTGTTAAATCAATTAACAATCCAGATATGCGTGTGAAAATTATGAAGGAATTTGTGAAGGCTAACTTCCCACAAACTCCACTGCTAGATTACGCCATGGAGGTATGTGTACTGCTTTTTAAAATGTTTACTTTACAATTCCCTTTAACCCCGGATTCCAAATATAAACTCGAATCGGATTTGATTCTTTTATTTAGGTTGAGAAAATCACCACGTCGAAGAAACCTAACCTCATTCTGAACGTTGACGGTGTTATAGCTGTTGCATTTGTCGATTTTCTCCGGCACTCTGGTTGTTTCACTGCGTAAGTAAAAGTATTTTCAGCCCGGTGACGCAATTTCCTTAGACTAGGCAACATTTTTCTCACTTTATGGTTGTAAATTGCAGCGAGGAAGCTCAGGAATATATTGATATGGGCTCTATCAACGGTCTCTTTGTCCTTGGACGTAGTATTGGATTCATTGGTCACTACATGGATCAGAAGAGACTCAAGCAAGGATTGTATCGCCATCCATGGGACGACATTTCCTACGTTCTACCCGAACAATATAACAACTAAAAAGCTCTCCATATTTCAGCTGCATACTCCAGTTTAGCAAATTCCCTAAGAAGTTTGAATATCGTATTTTCTGGAGTAACCGGAAATGAAAATAGTATAAAAAAGAAGATATCGAAAAGTGTTATGAAAACTGACTGTGTATTGAAAAACCCAACTGTAAAAGTGATGCTGGCATTCCTTTGAACTTTGAAGATAATTTTGAATCAAATGAAAAGAAACAAAAAATGTATTAAAAGCCACAAACCTGCTGCGTCCAATCCGTATACATATCAAAAATTGAAAGAAATCAACATATCAGTAGAAGAAAGAAGAATTTATTCTATGTAGTAGTAAATTTTTAGCTGTACTCAGAAAAAAATTGATTATTGAAAAAATTTAAATCCGCAAAAAGAGTATACTCATCGAGATAGATGACCAATAGAAAAAATAATAGTGTAACAGAAAGTAGTAGTGCACAAAAAGCATATAAAGCTTAACTGAAGTAATTAAAATGTGTATGTAACTGTGCTATTATGGTATAGGAAAAAGGGTTCTATATTTATCTTTTGAATTTTGTGTGTGCTCGCCCATTGATATTTTTCAGTTTTAACTTATCTACCTACTTAGTAGTGACTCAGTTTTGGTGCCAGATGAAAGAGAAAAGAATGTATTTTAATGGATTATTTAGCATTTCAATTTTAAACTTTATTTTTAGCGTAAGTTTTATTTCCCCTGATTTTCGTGTGTATTTACAAGCAACAATTTTTCTAGGTTGTAGGATGAACGCTCTATTTATGGATTTCTGCAAATATTTTTATATTACTTAGAATGGAATCTGTACGTGTAATAATCTTGAGTTATTTTGAAAGATTCAATTAATTTTACTGTGGAACTGATTTACGTAAATAAATGACTATTACAATTACAAATATTAATTGCAAATTCATTGATTTCATACGTAACGCCATATCATGATAAAAACATTTTAAGGTTTTTCAAATAGCACTTTATCTGTACGTACAGTAATTACAAGTTGCATTATTACTAATTGAAGTTAGCTAATACGTTCCTCAAATTACTTGTCAAGCTTGCATTTTCCGAGTTGCTACTCTTCGCTCCACCATACCACACAGCATACCATGCATTCACGCTTACATGTTATACATTCATTTTGTCTCACCTCGCCCCTAGCAGCACCTGGTAAATATGAATCCTTTAGTTTCTTTATTCACCAATCCGGCCAAGTTCAATACCAAATTGACTTTCAAATTAAGATTTTGCAACTTTAACCATCTTATATTTTAAAACTAAATGCATAAATAGTTTTAATGCAATCTTAATAATTGTGATTACCACAATAATTGTTACTAATGCGGTTAAATCCTTTCAATAAATGCTAGTAAAGTTAAAAGTCGTAGAACGGCATATGCTTAATAGTCGTGGGAAGGTAGAGCTGAGACAGCTTTACCTTCGAGATCATACTTCAAAGGATCATTTCTTTAGTATGAATGCTCAAACCCTTAGCCAATTTGGCGAAGGAACAAACCTCGATGACGAGGCATAGCGTCGTCTCCTGAGCGCGAGACGGACTTATTTCGTACGTCTTGTACGTTCTAGGTCCACGATGACCGTTCCATCCTGCTTCCGGGCAGGGTGGAGGGAGGCGCCGCAGTCTGAGAGGTTGTTTTTTTATAAACCAAAAGAAAAAATCTTCGATAGAGCAAACAGGGTGGCGGGAGGAAAACAATTTTGCTTCCTCCAAATTAACCCTAGTTTGTTCACTACCTTACCTGGATTTGGATCCAATCCAGGTTTGCAGGATAGTTAATATGCCGTGGATGATTCTATTTTTAAGTACATGGCACTTTAAAATGATGTATTTTAGCGGAAAACTAGAGCAGGTAAAAACATTTATGGGTGATTGAGAAGCGAAGAGATCAAAGAGGTGTGGGTGGGCTACCAAATTAAAAAAAACTAAAATTATGATTTTTATTTTGAGCCATTTGAGATGTAAGTACATAGACAATGCACGAGTAATATACTGTATGCATATTAATTAAATACGACACATTAATTTTTAGAAACACCACTTCCTCCATAATCTCTGGTCTGGGTTACACAGTTGACAGTATGGCTATGGCATCAAATGCATTTAGCATGGATATTAGCATGCTCGATGGCTCACTCATAATCCTTCACTGTTTTCCCCACGTGCAGAAGTCATAGAGAAAAGGTGCATGCCGGCTGCAGCAGCCGATACAAAAGAAACTATTTGCACTTGCAAAAGGCTGGATTAGAGCCATTGGAGGTATAGAAGAGAAGATGAGAAATGTGTACACGACACACACGTGCTGCTTTCTCTGACAGACAACTGACGTAAACTTGATCGTGTTTTTAATAATACAAAAAATCTGTTTGTCTTTCTCATTGTCAGTGAAAATAAGAAGTAATTAACTAATACACTTTTGTGTTTAGACGGCAAACAGTAAACTGTTAAAAAGTTTTGTTACAACAAAAATTAAGCATTCTGCTCAATGAAGTTGAGATTTTCTTTATTTTAAATGCACGTATACACACGTGCTTTTCAGCATTTCTCATGTGCAGTTTGTTATAGCTTCTAAATTGTGATTAGCAGATTAGAAAACTAAAAAGACGTGTCTGCGTTTTTATAACCGATCGGTTTTTACTCTGCGTGGGAAATTTTGGAAGGTGAAGAAGAATAAAATGAAAGCCACCCCAGATGCTGGGATACAGGGAGGAGGAAATGACAGTCTGGTCACTGAGCTTGAAGAAAGGTTATCGAAATTAAATCTTTGTGAAAGCTATGAGCAGCAGCTTTTGGAGTTCAGTGGGTCGTCACAAAATGAATTGAGAGCTTTGTAAGTTTCATAAGAGGGTTTGATGATTTGAAGAAGTTAGCTATCCACAATTCTCATCATGTAAAAAAGTCCTGAAATGTTCTAATTTGTCTTTACAGGTTGAAGACTTTGGGCAGCCATTTGCAAAATGAGAGTCAACAAATATGCCTCAAGGATATTCACAATGCTCTCAGAAAACCCTTGGAGAAGTCTGTCCCCATCAGTGACAATCAAGCATCAAGTATTCTTTCTTATCTGAAGTTATTATCAGAAGTTGCTCCCTCGCAAGGAAAGCAGCAGGTGGAACAAACACAAACAGATGTTTTCTGGGTTGGAGTTATAGAGCCAATTTTTAGAGACATTTTGGAGTTTTTAAATGTTCAAATTCTAAAGCGAAGCGTGGAGACGTTATCGTGCCCTTCGTCAAACAATGAAGAAACTGCGTCGGCGACCCACCACGGAACTGGATACACGTTCTACCAGCAGCTCGGCATTTTGCAGAAGGGAATTAGGATACTTCTCGTGTATATGAAACGAGCCACTTCAAATATATCGGAAGTTGTAAAGTCGGGAAGAAAGCAGGAAATAGACGGCGTCCTCGTAGAAATGTTGCATGAACTGTGTATATTGCTAAATCCTTCTGGTTCTAGTGCTGACATAAAAGTTGATTTCGACGTGGGTTTGGACATCCGCTGCAACATTGGAGTGGGATTGGGTTATGCGATGCATTTTCTCAAAAATGATAATGCCACCTTAAAAGCATTTTTTCAAGTAATTTTTAAGAATGAATGTACAAGGGACGACTTATCAGATATTGAAAAGGAGATCGTAGGTGCACTGTCATCGGATACAAATAGAATTGGTGCGGCATTTGGAATATTAAACACTTTTCTGGAGCATGAGCCCGACTCGGATTTGTACTTTGCAATTTGTGAAAATGTTTTGAACATCCAGGATGGGTTAGCAGATATTAATTAACATGAGCTATTGCATTTTTTCACTGAATACTATTCAGTTATCTAATCAGTAAATTTTACAATATACATTGTTATTATTATTTTTTGCAGAATTAAGGAAGCAGTTAATATGGGATCTTCTCGTGTATTGGAAATCTGGACTGAAAAGCTGTCAAAGGATTCTATTCCTGCCGCAGTGCTACAAACCGCCTCCAGCTTATTTCTCTCCCTGGAATCCTTCAGCTTTATGAACATGCCGGGTCACATTGATGCTGTGAAAAATTGCTGTCGAAATATCATCTCCTCGTTGTCGATAATTTACCACAGGCTTGATGAAATAAAATTTTATCCGGATGTGGGCCAGGGGCAGCAGCACACAGGGCATAGTTGGATTTCAAATCTGCTGCTGACCATCCTTGACAAGCCGGTTCATATTAAGTGGATAGCGTTAGCATGTGTGGCAAAAAACACCGAGAAGGCCTTAAAGACACTAGAATATGAAAAGGATTTTGCCGGTGAAATTACTAGCGGCACCACGAACCGCAAAGGCAGCTGTTAGTTTCAAAACAAAAATTAAAATAATAATTATTAAAACGATAAAATTAATAACTCCTTAATATATTTTGAAACAAAAGTACAATATGCAACGTTTAAAACATTTATTTAATACTTTTAGGCCAATGACACTTACATTGCTCTGATGAGCTATCACTTCCAAAGTAGTCCTGCCGCCCTGCTCTGGGAGAAAACTTGGATTGACCCACTGTTTACTACCCTACCTACCCAAATTTATGAGACGAACTGGCCCCAAAGACGGAATATTATCTCTGCTGTTCTCAACTCTGAGAAGCTAAAGTTGCCAAAGCTAAAAGTAATGATTCAACCACTACTGCTCAGTGTCGTGAAACGAATGACAATGGACGCTAACTCTAGCTCAAAAGATTTGGAGAATTGCAATCATGAATTTGCTGAAGCCTCCCTTTTAGCAGCTGAAACTATAAAAATGGCACACGAGCTTCAGCTGTCCGTTAAAACAGAAGAAATAAATTCTATTAGCACTACCAGTAAGGAAGATACATTCCGTGGACTTGTTCCAAGGTTTGATACTGCACAGTTGGCTATGGAGTGATAATCCGCAAATTCGACTTGCTGGCTTATCCCTTCTTGTGGAAACTAAGAAAACCAGTGAAGAACTATCGGAACACGATTTCACATCGCTAAAAATATTTCTAAAATATAATTTGCACAGTCAAAATGCAGGCTTCAGGCAGCAGTTTATGTCCTACTTCAAGAAGGTATGTTTACGATTTATAACTTTAGAGCTTAGCATAAATAGGTAATAATAATTACTCAATTAAATTATGCTAACTATTATGAAAATTATTGCTTACTTTGTTTCAGTTCGTTCGAAGACTGAAGGACGGTTGAAAGTGTAGCTCGAAGGAAGAAGAATGAGGAGGTGGTCCTGCGCTATGAGAAATTTCTTTACTGGCTTTGGAATTTTTTGACCGAAGACGAAGGATTATTTCAAGGAGCGAGCTTTGGCCGACGTTGTCAAGCACTAGAGTGTCTTTCGGAGCTTTACACTCCAGTTTTCTGATTTGAAGGTTTTTGGAGTCACAGATTCAGGCAACCTGAAATATTTGAGGTGGTTTATAGACTCGTATGAGTACAATAAAATACACGCTCTGCAAATTTTCTCTCGCATGCCAGTGAAGGAGTTTCAAGATGAGCAGTTTTGTAAAGAACTCTTTAATAAGGCGATTGCGCTATGTAGGAGTGTTAAGCCGCCGGATTCAGTTACCGGAAGATATCTGATGACTCTGTTGATGCTGAAAACAAAGACCTCACCATTTAGTAATAACTACACGGCAATGTCAATTCTTAAAACTTTGTATTCCGAACTGGAGAAAATATACAAATCAGTACAGTCTTCGTCATTGATTCAAGTTGCCAGTGAAAACCCGATGTATGGATGTATTCGGTGCATCAGAATGATTTTGCAGAACTCATCAGACTACAAGCAGCCGGGAAAGATTTCAGAAGAGTATCGAGAGTACGTGAAAAATTTGCTAAATCTGTGCTTTAAAATTGATATTATTTTGTTTCCCGTTCTTGGGAGTGCTGCGCCGGAAGGCTTTCTCCCAGGGCTAAAAGATTCCGAACCAGAAGAAAATAAGCAGGTTGTGAGATCCCTTACCGCTCAAATGCTTCTTGTGTGCGCCTGGAGGTCAATGAAAGAAGTTTGTTTGTTGATGGCTGACATGTGCTGCTGGTTCCACTTGGAAGGCGAAACGTCGCCATCATCATTATCCTTACCACTTGAACATTTAGTAACGTTTCAGCAAGTATCCGACATTGGGGACCATTTACTATACCTTCTGAAGAATTTGATGCATCGAGGCGTATTTGAGCAAGTTTATGTTGGCTTCAAGCAGCTAGCAACTCGTCTCTGGAAGTCGACGTCACCCTCCCTAAGTCGTCTTCCTGAGAAGTGGCTTCAAGATGCAATGGACCAGGAGCATATTTCCTCTAAATCAATTACAAGAAGAAGCGCAGGACTTCCATTTATTTTCCAGGGTCTACTTGCAGCGGAATGCGATAATGAGCCATTTCTCCAAAAATGGGTGCAGCGACTTCTCATATTTGACGAGAGTCCGGATATGGCACCAATAAGAATCCACTCCATGAACGTTCTCAGGGGTCTGTTTCGTGACGCCAGCTTTTCATCAGCAATGATGCCGTTTATCCCACACGGTCTTAAAATGGCTTTTCGAGGATTGAAGTCTGCAGACTGGACAGAGAGGAATTCAGGTCTGATGCTTTACGGGGCTGTTATGCGACGCTCATTTGGACCCAAGTTGAATCTCATGAATGCACCCACTTTCTTTAGAAAATTTCCACAGATGTATGACTTTCTCCTTGGAGAAATGAATATTTGTATTAACAGAATGGAGCAAAAGTGTAAGGAAAGGAAGAAGTCTTGCAAACCTTCCGAATCAGAACAGGAGCAAGAATCAACTTGTGATTTTACTTTTCACCTTCTTTTGCTACTCTCATCTTTTACTCCAAGTAGTCGATTGGAGGATTCTCATTTTAAGGTGTGCTCAACTGAAGTTTATTGTTGAGATTAACAATTACTAGTAAAAAAAAGTCTTCACATTCATGAGAGCATGCGCTATACGATGTTTTAACTTTATTTATTTGCAGTTAGCAGCATTTATACCGAGAATCAGAAAATGCGGCGAAAGCGATGACATGGAAGTTAGGAAGCTTTCTGCCAAAGCTCTCGTTCCATTTCTTGTATCTCCGGAAGATAAACGAGATTTAATGGGGAAAATTTTGCAATATGCGGCGTTATGCCGAGATTCGCAGAACCAGCTTCATGGTTCCTTATGTCAGGTATGATAATTAAAACGAATCATTTTATCGTCTTATTTAAAGTAAACTAGGAATTAAAATTGAAAGTATAAATCAAATTTTTGTTTACTAGATTCTTGCAATTGCAAACTGCTTGTCAGACGAAGACTTCAACGAATCTGGAGACACCATCATAACGGAATTCTTAGCACTATGTTTGCCTGAGCCCCGTGATGAATTATTTGTAGCTCCGGCAGTTTTTGAAACTATAATGAACATAATAGTGACCTTAAATGCTTTGGGACTGTCGAAGAAAAACGAGTCTGCACTAACGAAAATTCTAGATATCATGCTAGACAAGTTTAAAAAACGGTTTGGTCACATCGAAAACAGAAATATTGTGTCTGGCCTACCTGTTGCTGATAATGCTGTTGCAAACACGGTGCTTCAAATTTTATTGGACAGGGAAGATAAAGCAGTTTTCCAGGAAAATGTGTATGATCACTTCACAAATGCGGCTCCCAGTTCATTACCCTACACGGATGAATTTCTTTCACTAGTGCAACAGGATCCACGACTGACTAAAAGATTGTTTAAGGAAGTTGACGATAGTACTGTAGTGCTTACAGAAGCTGTAGTAAGCAATTACTTAAGAAGAATTCCATCCGAGTTCAAACAATTTCCTGGAACGGAATGTGAATTAGGATACCTGAAGTTTATGGAAGCAGTGCCTTTCCAGATTTACGATGAGATAGAACGCGAAATTCAATGTAATTTAGTTGAGAGGTTATTTGAACTTTGTAAGGAGACTGAGAGCAAGGGCAAAGTCGAGGATATTCCAACGACCTTTCAAATTAGAGCTAGTGCATTTAAAGTCGTTGGAAATATTGTGTTTAACAGTGAAATGCAACTTTCCCAAGTAAGTGTCGTAAGATAAATGGTTGAGTCCTGTATTTGTAGATTTTTATGTTTTACTTTGAAAAATGATTTATTTACTCTACATCTGTTTAATTAGGAACAGCAGGAAGTCCTGAGCGATATGACAGTAAAATGGTCTGCATCTGATGCTGATGACGATATGAGGCTGGCAGTGGCTGAGTGTTACCCTCAAATTCCTTTTCAGAATATGAAAAAGTTTTCAGGTAAATAATACATTATTTAGATTTTTGTATACAGTTGCAAATTCTTCTCTATAAGATCAGAAAGGTTCTAATGGTTTTAAATTCCATGGATTTAGATATTAATCTGGCGAAAATATGGGCAAGTGTACTAATGCTTGCACAAGATGACGATAGTTCCAACCGACAGATAATAAACATGAAATTAGTTGACTGTGGGGGGAAAACAGTTTGTGATAGGAGATCTCTAGAAGTCGTGGTTTCAGCCTTCCTGAAAGAGTTTGCCATTGTACATCCTGTTGAAGGAATACTGGTCCTTTTTGGACTACTACAACGAAACGATTTCGAACAGGAAGTGAACGTAGCCGACGATGTAAGATATTAGCGAATTATATAGAAATGTTTTCATTTTTCAAACAGTGAGAAAATAATTATAACGCTGATTATATTCTGACTTCTGATGCCTTTGTTCTTATAGGAATCGGAGGATCGACTCTTCGATAAAAGTGAGATGAACATGTACCTGGAGCACTATATCTTAACCAAAGTCATTGTGGGGGAATTGAGAAAGTTTCTATCTGACGGGTCATGTCCTTTACAAAAGCCGATATGGAGCGCTACGCTAACAAGTGAGCAGTCTGCTATGTATCACCTCTTGGCGAACATATCTCCAGAGGGAAGTGCTAAGCTGTCGTTAAAAAGTATTTGCATGCAGGTACAACCTGAAGGTCCCGTTGACGTTAATAAATCACTTCATAGCTATAATATCAATTTATACCTTGATCAAAGCGCTACAACATCAAGTCAAACAGCAAACTGTGCACGCATTATGGAACTTTTATACAGTTGAGATTAATTATCTTTTAAATCGTCGTCGGAAAAACTTTTGCATACTGATGGGAACAAGTTTTAGAACTTTATGTAAAGGTGAGAGTGTGGTGCCTTGTTTTTTAATTTAGAATGCAACGGAATGTAGATAAAAATGTAATTTTTAGGCTACTGGTGTATCTATTGCTAAGTTTTAAATTGCAATTTTAATGAAATAATATATGGGAAATAAAAACGTGTCAAATTGTTATTAAAAAAATATACAACAGATTAAGCAAAATAAACATTTGATTTCTTGATCAAATTTGATGTGAGTTAGCGGTAGAGCAGATGCATCACAAACAAAATAGGATTGCTGGCAAAACTTTTCATTATCAAACATCAACCTACTAAAAGTAAAACCAATCTGTCTGTAAGAAATACTTTAACTTAATTTATACAATTTATTAGTCTCCATTTTTAAAGCACATTGCCCGAATTTTGTATACAATTATTGGTTCACGGTATTTCGAGAATCACGTAGTTTTTGGAAGAAGCCAGATGTCGAGAGATATCTGAGGACTCTAAGGAAGTTACCAAATAAACGTAAATCATGTCATCATGCATGGGACATGGCGTTTAGTATATTTTGAATTTTTTAAGTTAAAAAAGCCATTCAATTTCTTACTTTGTTCCGAGATATGGCTGATAAATTGCGAGATAGGTTATCAAGCAAATGGGAAACAGTGCTTGCCACGACTCTTCCAACTTATTAGCGATTGCAACAAGACAGAGATGTGCACAGCGCTCAGAGGTCATTTCTTCGGTCGGTTGGTTGAACGTCTTGGTTAAATTTCTATTTTTTAAATGAAAAGTATCAGCTGTACGTGTACTACATTTGAATTCTTAACGATTTTACCATCCATAAGTTACCTTACCTCCCCATCCTTTGAAGTAAAGGCCTCCCTGAGAAATTCCGTAAACACTGGTCCTGGGCAAAGCATTGTGATTGGTACCTTGTCGCCAATTTCGTTACGTAAACTTTCAAAATATCCCTAAAGCAAACGTAATAAAATGATCAACTAATGCCTAAATTCCAGCTTATTCTTTCATTTTCTTGAGCTTATCAATTATACATGAAGGGCGAATTTTGAACCGGTATACGAGCCTGAAAGAGGAGCTCCAATCTTCCCGGCAAGGGAAGTGGTTACAGCTAGGTGTCCCCTCTTATGTTCCAAAAAGTACTTCAAGACGATTCGGTTCAGGTTGATTATCGAAAAGACATTTAAATCGAAGAGAGCCTTATCAACTTCGATTTCCGTTTCCACCCATTTCGCTCGTTGTGAACGACCAGCATTGCTTACTAATACATCCAGCTACCAATGAACAACAAATAAAAATTGAAAACGCTCTTAATTTTTGACATTTTGACAGGCATGAAATGTCATATTGCATCTTTGTTTCTTTCTCATTTTTTATGCTTATGTACCCTTCCAAAATGACTTAACACTTTCTGAAACGACGTGTCATGACAAGAGTAGTCTGTCATGTCCATCGGAAGAACTAAAATGTCATCATCCTTCAGTTTTTTGTTTAGTGCTGCAGAGAAATGCAGAAAAAACATTTTTGAAAATGAAAATATGTTCTCTAAAACCTGTCAATTTTTACAATTTAAGCTGTCAGAAAATCAAAATGACAATTCTGCTTACAAAGACATTCAGACTTGACTCTCTCG
>JAHZND010003505.1:0-14622 GCA_027744115.1 Acrocyrtus sp. NNG-2020 | reverse complement strand
AATCTGAAAAAGTTTCCGCATGTCTTATTTCAAAAGCCATCCTATCATCATTTATAGACAGACGACCGATTTCATTACCCTTTATCGTTTAACCATATACTCTATACATATATGCGGCGTAGATGAAGCACTTGGTTCCTGAGAAAGAAGTGGAAGATGTTTGCTCCGTTCTCCTCTCCGCGCTTAGTAGGCGGCCGATATAAAAGTTGTCAAACAAACAAGTCCAATTCACTAGATCTCAAGCAGCATAACGTTTTATGCGGGACATTATGCGGTTCAGCCTACTTCATGTAGCATAATATATTCCTGTCCGTCCACTAACTTCATTATACCCATTTTGCTCCTCCAGTAGTGTAGTTTATGGGAAGGCGGGGAAGAAGCAAAAGCAAAGTAGGTAGGCATGTTGTGTGTAGTGAAAACGCGTGAATCTGAACAATGTGGTGCCTTCACTTTTCTCAACACATTTTAGTATGCTATGGCGTAATCCGCCTACATAGTACTAACATCCTACAAGAATCAAGCTGTACAATTGATCGTATGTCTGTAGCAAAAAATCATTTATCAATGACACCTCGCATATTTCATTTTTTAAACATGGTAAACACTAAACAGGACGATTTGTTACTTGATTTATTACATCACTTTGGTAAAAGAACTATCCCTGTCTCGTTATGCTCAATGCTTAATTGCAGAAAGATTGCATCACTGCATAACGTTAAAATAATTAATAATGCATGTTACATTTGAGTAGTTCGTAAAACGTACGAAACATAAACAGTAATACGACTACGACTCCACCACTCGACCACTACTAATTTCTCAAACTAGAAAACTCCACCGCCATGACAAGTAGATTAGGTACAAGTTTTTTTGAGCAAAGAGTAGTCATCATTTCCTCCGCACTTCAGACGAATACCAAATGAATTCTAAGGAAATGTAGCGAATATTTCGTACGTGCGGCATCTTTCTCTTTTCCATACTACCCTCAACTGGATGTATATTGGACATGGTGCCAGAAAATAAGGCTATTAATGAAAAAATTGAGCGTGTATCTTTCAGCAAGGCACGTTCAGCTTTTTTGGTCGGCCATCCCCAATTCCCGTCCTCACTCTTCTGTATGGCACTCGTAACTTCAGAGCACAGCTCATTCATTCCCAAACTTCCCACAGCCACACCGAGTTCCATGTCGTTTCATATTAGTTTGCATAGAGGCGATATTATTATTACCTCTGCTGTCACACCGTTCTCAGTGTTTTTTCGCGTCTCCTAATGCGTGCATATGCAAGGGAAACGAAGTGAAGAAGATAAAGAGGAAAAGGAAGCTTCTCCCAATGAATGAAATGGCAAAGTAGTAGTAGATGTAGTAGGTGAATGAATGGGAAGATGGGATGGGACCATCCCCCTTTTTCATATATTTATTCTTTCATACACTTTTATTATGTATTTTGCTACATTTGCGCTACTACTTAAAGTCATGTAAGCCAGGAGCTCAAAGCGAGCTGGCTAGTACCTATATCAAAGGAGAGCGTTGCAGATGGCACACCAAAATAACCGAGCCCTGCTTATAAGCAAACACATAAAAAAATTTTACACTCGCTGAGTTTCCTAATATTATGATAAATTACGTTTACGTCCGTATGTCAGTCTCTCCTCCGCTTTCACATTTTTTCTCCTCTCTCTCTTTAGCAGAAAGCTGTATGAGCTTGCATCTCCTTTGTATAAATATGAGGATGATGTGAGATCTGGGTATGAGCGTGTGCACTGCACACTCATCCTCTTCTTTTCTATTCATGTAAAAGTAGCCGACCGTGCTCTGAGGCTATTCATCAGTTCAGGTAAATGCTTTTTCCCTTCTCGCTCCTATCATTGTATAACGATCCTATACGTCCTTTTTCTCCGTGGTGTCTGCTCACTCTTTAATAAAAACTATGAAGGAGTCAAGCATGCTTAAAAAAGAAGAAAGAGTGAGAAGCACCAGTACCACCACCGACGCCGCTACTAGTACAGCAGATCACTCTTATTCAGTATGCTGAGAAGCGGGCACATAAAGAGTACAATGATAATAGCAATAATAATAATAATAACAGTCCTTATTTTCCTTTTCGCAATAGATCGTCGTAATGTGCCCTCCTTCTATATCAGGCTACAACTATTACCAGATTTGAGGATAGAGAATTATAAAACATCCTTTTTTCTCTCGCCTTTTTTACAACGGCAATCCAAATCTCACGCTGAAAATCTATACGATACATGGCAATTTGAAATAAGGCAATACTTGTTTTCAGTTAAGCTCGCGCTTCAGGTTTGATGTATAAAAACCAAACTTTTCTGTAGATAGATTGCAATATACGATTCACAATGGCTGCGCTCCTTGAGAACCAAGAAGAGTTAAATTGAGTTCTATACATAACTTTAGCTCCTTAATGCATAGAAAAATTCATCTTTCAAGTCAAACAGCTCATTTATTTCCAGCCATCCTTGACCATCACTATCACCATCTTTCTATTTACATTTCATCTGGAGGAGACTATGCAGTAGATGCGTGTAACTAGTCACCATTTACGTACAAACATAATATTGAACTGAACTGGGAGCTGTGGAGATGATAAATAAATTCTGATGCGGATTATAAAGTTAGAAATGCTGAAAACAACTTTCTATTGAAACGTATCCCTTTCCATACTTGCAAAGAAGCATTTTAATTGTAAAAAATATTCCAAAGAGCAAATTTACTTTTACTCATTCAAGTTCATGTAAAATTGATATTTAGACTGAAATAATCAAATCTTCGCATTGCATTGCCTTTACAATATTTTCGGGCTAAATGGTTTCAGAAAATATACAAATTCTATAAAATCCTTACATCACGATATATAATAACAATAAGAGTTCGACTTGTATGTTCAATTCACAGCATACCCAAAACCAAGCATAAAATCTCTGGTCAGTGATACATCCTCTCTTTTGGGTCTTGTCCTTTTGATGCCAAAATATTTACACTGTTGTAGAAATTATTTTATTGCTGAAAAATATTCAAGCAAACAGTTTTCATTATAAATGCCCCTTTTTACTTCAAAAGACAAATCCTCCATAGACATTGTTACAAATATCCACAGCTCAAATTCAGTTAGCTACTCTATCTGTTGTGCAGACTTGTAGAGAGCATGTGCCTGAAGAAAATACAAAAAGTGCTACTACTAGATAAAAAATAAAAAAATATCAAATTTTGCGATGTTACGTTTATCTTAGAAATACAACTCAAACCATTTAATATGCATAGAGTATACTATACCTGACTTTAAAAGAGCAATTTGGTTGAAAAAGCTTATTTTGTGTGCAGATAATAAAACCTCAAAATACTGCGTAAATGAATGCTGTAAATTGTAGAACGTATCTCATATACGCTTTATTGATTTAGCATTGCACCTTAAGTCGCCTTCAGCGCTCAGTCCCGATTTCAAGTCAATCTACTGCTCTTTATTGCTCTCTTTTGACTCTTTTTAAATCAAGATTTTTGCCTTCAACGTCTCAACCAAAAGAAACGACTCTGCTGCGTTAATATATTCATACGGTTACTTCTAAAAATCTGACAGAAAAAGTGGCTTTCCTCTTATGTCTGATTCTAGAAAAAATCAAATCTTACTTGCTGAAGACTTCTTATAGGTAACTTCCTATAGGTAATTTTACCAATTATCATTTCATGCGTATGAAATAAAGAGGAGAGGTGAAGAATTAGAGAACGTTTAGATATAGCTTTACAATATGCTCTTCTCACAAACTCCCTAGCCAGCCAAGATCGTGTTTCAGTGCTAGAGGTGCTGAGTAGAATTAAAAGAGTCAGGAAGGAAAGAGAACAGTCAACATGCAGAATTAATTACATTGAAACCACGTCAGATACATAATTTGAAGGTGTTTTCCTTCGCATAATTTGTTCTTCTTTAGAGATATATTTTATAATATGCGATCTCATCATCATTAATTTAAGAAAGAGTGCAACGGAGGGGGAGATGGACGGTGTTGACGACAACCTAAGCAATATCAAATCAAGGACTTGACTTGTTTGGCCGGTTTATAGAAATCTAAATCTATGATAACTTTTGAATAATGCTATACGACTACGAATACAAGGAGGATGGTCATCATCAAAGTAGATTGGGTTGCAGGTTGCAGTACTGCACCTTTAAGGCAAAAAGGTGGCACACATCTACATGCAATTCTGCTCTGTATTTCATTTTATGAAAGGATTATATTACTGACTAATGATGTTTAGTAATACTAATGTAAGTCTCTCTCACAAGCTATAGTTGCGAAGCATTTACGCATCAATAATTTGTATCGAGAAATACATCCAAGCTAGAAAATTGCTTTACAGACATGGGAGATCATATAAAATGGACGAAACAAGACCATTACTTTGATGATGTAATTGATTCCGTTCGTTAATGTGGAAAAGGTAAGAATTGCTTTTCGATTAGCAGATAAAAAATGATTTAAGTGCAAACGGATAGCGGATTTAACGCAAATTATTAAATATTATTATACGGTTATTAAACGGATAACATGCAAATGCGTGATTATCTGTAATTTTTGTTGTATTTTCAAATCCAAAAAATGGCAATACATGACTTGTCCACAAATATTGTAGTTGCTAAAGGCAAAGTCGGATAAAGTATTAGCTGAACCAAGAGCATACCACATGTAGAATCAGCCTATCTGCGCTTACGAAATACTCAAGGGATAATATTAATAATTCGAAAGAGATATCCGTTAATACGTGCTTAAATTAGTGCACATTTTTAATTACAAGTACCTATACATTAAAATGTCAGTCGCCGTTTATTCCAGATGCTATATTACCATTTTCGAGATAAAAATGACATATACTTACCAGGGAAGATTCTCTTACATTGAACTGGATTATGGGACATATACATTATGTATTATTTAATTCCAAAACTAACAATGGCAGATAGAGCTAATATATTGTGCTGTACATGAGAAAATGTAAAAATGTACATAAATGCTTCCTGCTTTACACATATGAAACTAGCTCCACTTTGTTCTTTCTGGTAAAAAGCATTGCTAGACTAGATCGAGCTCGCCTGTTAGAATTCGCATGTATTATTTTAAAAAAAAGCATAATAATGCAAGGAAATTGGACTTAAATCAATAATGTTTACTTACCCAACCAAACCGAATTTTTATCTTCAGTAATAATAAGAATTCCTACTCAACCCTTTGAGCAAGGACAAAACGTTGCTACTAAATCATGCCTAATCTTAAATGTCCTCGCATTTTTCCCCAAACCTCATCCATCTTATTCTTGTGGTATAAAAGCTTAAACTGGTGAAATCTTCATGATCCTCCTGATTTTGATTTCAATGAAATTAATTATGTCCTAAATGAGTTCTTCTGGTTTCACGTTTTGACGAATAAACAAAAGAAATGTAATCAAATGGACTGAAAGCCACGAGAAAAATGCTTTTAAAGTATTTTAAAACGACTTTTTATTTGTAGACTTTGAATGTTCATCTTGTTAAAACAGTTTTAAATCATTTACTTTTACATGTACATGCCATCATTTCTTTTGTATCATTGAATATCTTCATAATAATTAAAATTAGCATAATGTAATTGTAATAATGTGTTCATAATTAGGTCTATACTCGGCCCATTTGAGGTAAATGAGCCAGGTTCATCATCATCTTCTTATTCATCATCGTATCTTTTTAAATACTTTTTCCAAAAGTTTATTTTTAGGTATACAATATTTCATTTATGTGACCAGGTATTACTCAGAATGCAGCTAAATTACATGACACCAACAATAGCAGTGACAGCAACAAGTATTTTTTGGACGCTTTCACTGCACTTACATCAAGGCTTCAATTAAACAACTCTTGCAATTTTTGTAACTGTAAACAACGTACTACCAAACATTCATGCTTTCTCTGAACAGCATCCCCTCTCAAATTTCTTCTGTAATGAGTTTAGTAAATGGGTTATAGGTATATACATTCTGTAAAAACGTGTTGTGTAAAGTTTCCGTTGGTATTATTACCGGATAACATCATTTAAACTGGCACACGCAATATTCAATCTTCATTAATCTGCAACTTGGCGAAAAGAGAAAGGTACATTTTATACCTCCCTTTCCACGAAATGCTCAAATCCATTTTATTAATACATTCTTACTGCTAGACATTAACCAAATACATTTGTATATCTAAATTCCTAAAAGTAAAAAATGAGAGTGAAACCTGGTTGATGAGTAAATTGCACAATTCTCCTCCGCCAGGCCTTAAAATTTGCTGGTGGCTGACAGTACACCAAGCTTGAACCTTGAAAGTTTATAGTAACTGAATTGCAGCGGCAGACTGTACAAGTACATATTATATACTATGTGTTATGTCATGAGAGATACAATATGTTCACCTTCATTAAATAGGAGTAATCGAGCGCTACAGAAGCATGTTCCATTTTCTAGCAGCTAGCATTTCTGTTTCCTTTCAGGGTTTGGACTTTCTCAAATATTAAAAAGGGTTGAGTTGATTTCTCAGTTTTATTTTATACATGTCTACACCGCCAGCTTGCACTATGTACATATATCAAAGAGATACACACTGCGTAAGCATTGCTTAATTGTATATAATTGATAAAGGTATTAGCTATACACATTATATTATGCATTTCAAATATCATAGTAGATCTGTTTAATTCTGCCTTTAAAGCTGCACTTAGCAATACAGTAGGAATTCATCATGACAAATATAATCTTATTGAAACCGCTTTGCTATATAACTGGGGTAGTTCTAAAATTGACTTGACTTCATAAACTACTCAAAACTGTAATCGTTTTGAGGAAGTTGTACTAACTTCATTTGAAAAGTGCCTACATTTGTAGTGGTGTACCATCTATTTTCTTAAGAGTTATAAATTCTAGGCTACTTAAACAATCTCTACTATCTGCCCTCTGCCCATTTCATTGAACAATAAAAGAAACAAATTACTTACACAAACCTTCCGTTACAGCCTTAGTGCTACGCAGAGCGCAAGTTACACAGTATTCGTTAGAATACCTACGGGCAACTGATGCATTGTTACGCATATATAAATTAAATGTGGGGGTGTTGATACAAGTAATTACCTTTTTAGTGATAAGCAAGTAAAAATAAAAAGAATTGTGGTAAATTGACAACACAAACTGTGAGAAATATTACATGATCAGCAACAAATACGCTGCGTCTGGCCTCCTACATAAGCCGGTAGATACATAGATGATGCCTTCCCTGGTTCTCCTTAAATTCCGCATACTTTTCATTCATTGCTTTGTCTAAAATGTGCTCTCAGTTCACTCTTCACTCACTCTCACAGTCACTGTCCTTTTGACAAAAATTCCTTTCTGCATCATTCTCATCTCCAGTGCTCTCTGCAATCAGTTTGAAGGAGCTTTCGATAATCGCTCAGAAGGAAGCCGAGAAGTAGAATGGTGGTGATGTTGGTAGTTGGTAGTGTGTAGGAGAAGAGGGATGGATGTTTGGTTGGATGCTCATACAGAAGAAGTAATGACGGCGCAGGGACGAAAAACATACATTGAACGGAACACACGCACATTTCTCTTCTTTCTCTCATCTCATTTTTCACTTTTATTTCTACAGAGAACGAAATGTACGCGGAGGAGCAACAAGCAACAACGCAACGCATGTTACGAAATGGGTAAGCTTGTCAGTTGCCTAATTTCACGGAGTAGCCTCTTCGCCTCATATCTGGACCCCGTGCCTTGTACCTATGGGAAATATGATTATCAACAAGTCTATGTTAGCTATCATATTCACTTTCTTACAACTAGAAACGAAGGGTGTTAAATTATTATTATTATTTAAATAATGAGCATGTCACTAGTAAAACTAATCATATGATAAATTAAGATAATGTTGTATAATAGCAGCCTCGACATATTTTAGCAGATTTTGCGGCAGTTACGTACTCTCAGCTACTAATAACAGAATGCTTTAAAAATCAGCAAAAAACGTTTCTCTAATGACTTAGCTTGCACAAAAGCCTAGGCCTAGACAATGTAATTTTATGCTAATACTAATACCGGTTATCACTATTATGTTTGCATGAAAAACTCATTCATTCTGCTTTCTTTAGTAATTTTAAGTACATCACATACTCAAGTTTATTTTTAAGAAACTGTACGAAAGCTATTTTTACCGTGCAAAAAAATGGGCTGGGGAATAAGATTATGACCGTGAAACAATCCAATAAATACAAAAATTTAATATGTGAGAGAATAAAGAAGATGATGATGATAGTAACGAAATTGACCAGCATGGAATGGAACAAAGCTTGATTTATGCGAGAACACGAAATTAAATTATATGGTTAGATATAAATATTACCTACGACATTGCTTTTGCGTAGACATGAAAATCTAGTCTTCTAAACTGTTAAGAGACGGGGTTTGGTTCTGGCTCTTCAAAAAATTTCCAGAGTTAGGGGTGTGTGGAACACTAGTTCAACTTCACATCTCATTTTTCATGAGTATACTACGTAAACAGTGCCAATCTTCTAGATAATATAAATGCTATCTAAAGTACACTCAAACTGAAGTACTAATTCGTTCGCTCTATTTTGTAGATTACTTTGCGGTTGCATAGTTCCTCCCATTACGATTTTCTCCTCTTATTTTTAAAACATCGCCAGTATTTACATTTAATAGAATTATAGAATCGTAGCAGATGTATAAATGTTAGCATTCTATTAAGAATCGACATTATTTTACAAATCGACATTGTAAACTTCTTGAAAAACTAAATGATTTCAAAAACATAATGTTTTAGAACAGCGTCTTCATTTGGACCGGATTTAATGGAACAGCAGAATTGAAAAAAAGTTTTATGCACACGCTTTCAATCCTTTCTCAACATACTAAAACGTATCGATTTGCAATACCATTATGACAAAATATGGGAAAATAAAAATATTATGAATATCTTTCCAAGATAAAAGCCAATTCCTGCATTGTTTACTCGAATGCAGTGTTTCCTTTTGAGTCACTGGTTGCATTATAAACAATTTATTGCAAGTTTGCAACCATCACGAGCACACATTCCCATTCGATAAAGTCCAAGTACTACCTACTTAGTAACATCGCACTAACCTCATGTTAAAGCACCTGCTTGGCTACTCTCAGCGTAAAAACGTAAGATGCCACAGTTCAAAAGTATGTACCTATGTGTACAGTATTTTGAGCAGTTGAGAATGTGTGCTTCGGAAAATATTATAATGATGGAAACTGTGATGCATAACTGGCTCTACATTGGATTATGGATTACAAACCAAAAACCAGCCTTTCTAATAACACTTAAACAAACGTAGTAATCCAATAGACTCTACCACTATTTACTTGGGTGGTTTAAAGTTAGCAATCACCCCTCACTGTATCCGGACGAAAAATTATTCCTATCTACATACCTAGTGTCCATATTCCTCAAAAAAAATTTCATGCAAGACCCGTAAAATGTGTCTCACATTCCCCTCTTTGCTTTTCAAGTGACAAACGGTTTTAGTATTTTGGAAAATTTTCAACGCCCTTCTCATTTGCAAAATGGTATGCATAGAAGTAAGCATTATTAAAATAACTTAGCAAAAACCAGGAGTCTAGGGAATATAAACAGTGTCTTAGTCAAAAAGTATAATTGTGTAAGGGAGCTATTTGGGAATTAGGGGAAACTAGAGACTTTGCTTTTAAAAGTGTTCTGCGATTTATAATCTACACTAAAACGTAAAAAATATAATCTGCAATTTGCAACTGTTTTCTTACCTGCTGCATTTTCTCGAAGTCAAGCCAGGGGCGCTGAATATGCCTTGGATTGTGATGATGATGATGGCGATGCCTTCTTCTGGATATCTCCCTACCGCCGGCGGACCTCGCCGACCGTCCATTCCCGTACGAAGAAGAACTAACGTTAGATGATGATGAGTTGTTTGAAGGTGTTAAGTTAGTGGAGACAGCGGCGGCTGTTAGAGCGGCTGATGAAGATGATGATACAGCATTGCTTGCTGCTGTGGATGTTATGGTTGAAGAAAGCGAATTGTTAGCAATTATAGTCGAGGTTGTAGTCGGGTGATGATGATGATTTGTAGTAGAAGAAGGTTGTAGCTCCGAATGCAGCACCACTGGTCCTCCACAAGATGAGTTGTTGATCGAGCCAGAGTTATTGGAAATTAAGTTATTTATAATGAAGGAGTGAGGGTGTCCCTCGCTGTTGTAACTAGAAGTTGTCGAGCTGACAGAACTACTCATAATTGGATAAGGGTTGGTATGATGGTCATTCCTTCGCAAACCACGGAACACGCCGCTCCCGCTTCCATTCATAAGTGCACCCGGGCGTGAGCTGCTGCTTAGCGAAGAAACAGGGGAAGCAGCGGAACACACAGGGCTGCCCCCACCAGCACTCCCAAGTTCTTGGTTTTCTACGCCACCTATCCCCCCATTTACACCACCTCCGCCTGGAACAGCCGTTGAAGAGAAAAGAAATAGCTTTGGTGGGGGAGACTGAGACCGACTTGGCTTGTGAGCGTCAACTGGTGGCGATGTGCAAAATTCTACTGGTGTGGACAACGGGCGAAGGAGCCCCTGCACCTCATCATCTGAGCTACTTGTACTTTCCACACTCAGACGGTTACTAGCCACTTGTGACCATTTCCGCTTGTTCTCTGAGCTGTTCCGGAGAATAAGTCCTGATGGTTCATCCTCGTCTCCTAGGAGGGAGCCTGCCTCCTCTGGCCCAAGAATGACATCGTCATCCACTTCGTCATAAGTGGTATTGTTAATTACTTCCAGTTCTTCCTCAGAGCTATGGTGGTCATATGCATGATCGGAGTCACTTGGCAGTGCAGAGTCTATATTGTAGCCGGACTCGAACATTTCACTGCTGACTGAGTCACGGCCGCCAGGTACTCCTCCGCCAGAGATAGAGTTCATAGAACCTAGAGAACTGAATAGTCCTTGGCGGTTTTCATCCCATTCTTCTTCGTGCTCCATATCTGCAGAAAGACATATGGATTAAGTAAAACATGCATCGCCAAATGTCTTAAATATTCAACCCTTTACTTATGTAGCAAGCAAGCGCTCCATAGTTAGCCTGTAGGGCATGCAAATATATTTGTCAGCTTGAGAGAAGTCTTACATTTGTTACACGTATCCCTGATTTCAAGTAACGTTTGCAGAAGTGTTATCGTTTGGATCGGCATTTGTGTTATTTCTCAACACTTTTTTAACTTGCTAAATGCAGATCCCTCTTTGCAGAGAGAAATAATACGAGAGGTAGGTTTGTTCTTTAAACTTCACATGAAAGCTTTTTCCTTTTCCCCCCAAAAAAGCTTTGCAAACTGGTATCTAATTAAGCACAAAACCGTTCCCGATTGGAGAGTCTTTTGCCTTCAACGAAATTTATGTCTGCTGCCTCTTTGGTATGAAAGCAAACAGATTTCCTCCTCAAAACTTAACCACAAAACGAGAAACCAATAAAATAGTTCACAACAAAAAGCAGTCAATATAAATTCACAATTTCATTACAAGTTTTACTTTTTTTACGGGAGGACAAAGAGAAACTTTTTTTTGGAGTTTTTGTCAACTTGCTGAGGAAATTTAAAATGTTCCACGGGTCCGGTTTCCTTCATATAAAGCGTAAGTAATTTCTCTTTTTAGTTCTATCCAAACAATTCCTTTTTTAAACAAGTTTTGATTGCTATACTCTGAGTAACTCTCCACAAATTTTTTTCGCTCTAGTCCAAACTAATGAATGGAAATATAAGGAATGAACATCGAGTTAGGTAGTTTTCGTTTCCACTGTTTTTTTACTTTTCTCCGACTACTTATGAAACAAAGAAAGAAACCTGACGTGCAATGGGTATGTTAGAAAAATATTGTTTTGGTGGTAATTATTTTCTTCTTGTCTAAAATCTTTTGTATTCAAATTCCTGTGTTGGGAAAGCTAGAAGGAAGCTTTCTATTCATCCCCAACTATATGAGAAAAAGTTTGCACAGATACTGGGAGAGTGAAGATAGGGATGCTGTTTCCTTTTACTGTGAGCTGAGCGACGATTTAAAGGAGAATGAACGAGACTTGGACTAGTTGGATTTTTTAGGTTCACAAGAAGCGATGAAGTCAATGCAGCAAAAAAAACCTAGCGAGAGAAAGAGAGAGCAAAGTAGAGTTCTTTTTCTAAAAAAAGTGAGGAATCGAGCACAGAGTTACTCGCGCAACTCTCTTTCTCTATAGATGTTTACCCGACGAGGGATCTGATAGAACTGCTGGTGGTGCAACACTGCAACTGCAACTTGTATGGTGTTATTCTGAGGGCAGAAGTGAGCTTAAGCAGAATAAAGTAACGAGAGGGAGAAGAGTCAGTTTGTGAGAGGAGAGAGAAATACACATCCTGTTCGAAACTTTAGGTGGCTACATATATGTACGTTCAAACTATGCCCTCTCCCTTCTCTCTTGCTTTGCTCACATTTACGTATTTCTATTAAACATCCCCGCACTCTCTTAAGTTTTCCTTGTGTAATGGACAAATGTGAGAAGAAATAGAAACCCGTATGCCTATTGCCTACATGCCTTTAGCTGGCATGCAATGCACACAGAATGTTACGAGAGAAGAGGATGAACGGAAAGAAGGGGAGAAACATTTGTGGAAAATGTTGAATAAGAATATACACACTTCATTCCTATGTATAATTTTGCGTGAATAGATTTTCAGGATGAAGTTCAACTTGAGCCAGGAAGATCGCTTCTCTTTGGATGTGTTTTTGGATAAGAGAGGTGGTTGTGGTGTTATAGGTACGGCATGAATAGGATTCCTGTATGAGTATTTAGGTAGGTGCTTTATTTTACGATACGATGTGTAGTAGTAGTAAAGTTGTAGTAAAGGAGTAGTAGTAAAGCGATGGACTCGTAGTAAAGAGCGTGTGAGATGATAGTAAGAGTAAAGTAGTAATTTGCCTTAACTGCTACTATCTCGCATGAGGCAGATATATGAATGTACGTACACGTAGGTATTTGAGGGGAACTGTTACAAGTAGAACTGGAAAGACGGGAGATAGGCTTTTCGTTAACTCGTTATTTCACTCTCTGTCTCTCTCTGCTTTTATGTCTTATCTTTTGTATGCTTACACAAGGGAAGCTTACATAAGTTTACACACACTCTCTCAGTCTCCTCTTTACACAGTGATATAAAGTATCGCAGATTGGGTAAAGCCAGAAAAGAGATTTTTTATTTTGACTTACTTTGTGTGCGTGTATGTGCTAGTGTACTCAGCTTCTGAGCGCTCAACGCTAACTGACTACATACATTCGTTGTCCCGAGTGTTTTAATAGCTTTTTCACTCACCCGCTGCAGCGTATAATCGCCATCTCCGATCCAAAGTTAGAGAAGAAGACTCAAGATTTAGTTTAAAGCAATAACAACAGCAGCGCATATGCTTACATCTGCCATTTGTTTTACATTGCTTTTTTTAATATTGAGTTCATGGTGGCAAGGAGCTAGCTGGATACTTTCAGAAGAAGATTGTTCTGTTAATTTTTTCCCACTTTGCTTTCCTGTTGCCGTTTTTTCTTATGTTCTCACTCATTTTCCCTTTGCTCCCTTCATTCCTATCTTATGTTTTCCAATTCCAATCATGAATGGATTATGTTATGTCATGATAATCCGCTCACCCGATAGTTTATGTAGGGAGGAAAGTGATCCTTTTCTCAATCTAAAATTAATGTATTCACATTCCATTTTAAGCAGGCTTGTCGTCTATTCTCATTCAATTCTTGCTGCGATTAGCAACTGTGCTGCAAGAAGCAAGACTGCTGCTGCCTACCAAGGATTTTACGGTAAACTCCCTATTTAACATTTCAGAGTGCATCCGCGCTTGCTTTCAATAATTAGATACGCACTTACTTTCATAATGCCATTCCAGCAGTGAAGTTGATGGCATTGTCTTACAAGAATGTAAACAGGTCGTGTTGAAAAGTGCGAGGGAGAATGTGTAAATTAGGGTTTAGTCGTAATGTCACCGTAAAAAATGCTCGCAGAAGCACTAAACTCAACGGAACGAGCATTCTATCTGATCAGCACCATACGAAAACGTAAAATTCGAAGAGAGAAAATGGTATTTACTCAAAGCTTTGCTAAAGGGGTAATGTTAAAATTTTGTTTTGGTCGGACTGACTGGAGTTCTAAATTGATCTCAATCTCATGCTATTTTCATACATGCACATGTGCGTACATACATGAGTACGTAAAGTATCTGCTGAACACGTTCGATTGACAAATGACTGTGTTCCAGTAAGAAAATATTTCTGTGAGTTTAGTTAAGCTAGTGAATTTGTCATTATTAGGGTGTAGCACTTTGTGTGTAGCTCGAAAGCTAGTAAAATATGTGTACGAAGCTGTTCGCCTCTACTCCTGTCAGCACGAACATGTTATGGACTATATGGATGGAATATAGGAATGCATAGTAGGGAATTTTAGTCATTAGCAGACATTAAAAAATTAAGGTAGAGTGCATCAAAGGCACCATGCCTTTTTGGGGTAGTAGAATATCGTCGGAACCATTGGCAT
>JAHZND010003504.1:0-10776 GCA_027744115.1 Acrocyrtus sp. NNG-2020 | reverse complement strand
GGAAAGGATTATATGGTATGAAAAGCGATTCTCTTTAGTACGTAGCGCAATTGCACCAAATAAAAATTACCAGAATGAAAAAAAAGAAAGCGCGCTCTAGTTCTATATATGTAGAAGCTACCTCAACGGTTGAGGCTCAACCGTTGTGGGAAACAAAAGGGATCACTTTCAGTCTCAACTTTTAAAGCTTGTCACAAAATATCTCAGCAATTTACCGTCCCATTTCACTTCTATGTGGACGTGACAATTTTCTCTCTGCAATTGCAGGTTGCATTGCAGCACACATTCAGCTTGTGAATGTAACATTTTGCAGAAGGTGAGTTGACATAGGTAATCACCGTATAATCTGGAACTTTGACTTTGCCTGGGTAGGCGCCAAGCACCAAGTAGCGCTTCTTGAATAATTATCGCAAAAATTTTATCCGACGTATACTTAATAGCATTAGCAGTACAAATATATGGCTACACCTTTGCGTTTGGAAGTAGTTAAGAACAGGATGTAAAAAGGTGAATAAACAGAGAAGCGGTTAAATGCTTTTAAAAAAATCTTTTTTATTTTATGTCTTGAATGTTGAAATCACATTTTAGTAGTACCATACGGAGCAGTCATGTTTACTGCATTGGCTGCGCATTCATTAAAACGCTGTCACTTTTACGTAAGGTTTTTTTCTATTTGAACAGTGAACTGAGCAGCACCCAATTTTTGCACCTTTCATAGATATATTATTCCGTATTATGTGCATGAATGTATATAAATTTTATACGATATTTTAAAGCTTCTCATCTCCGATGAATTTTTCCATTGTGTTTGTATATGCTGAGAGAAGGTTATGGACGAAGGAGGATATGAGAATTACGAGGAAGATCAGAGACTATTCTGAGAATTAAGTAGGTTGGAAATTTGCGCTATTGCTGCTCTGCTCTCTCACCTCACCGTCATCATCAAGATAAAAGACAATTGTGCATAGTAGGAAATAAAAAAGAGTAAGTGGCAGTGTGGCAGTAAATTAAAATCTTTTCTGTAAATATTCCTTCGTTTACATCGCCATACAGATGAGTGAGGTCGGAAGTAGTGCCTCTTCTAACTTTTTCTCTCTTTAAAAATTATAGCTGACTTGACTCAATAAATCCGTCATCTATCTTCACTTGAGTTGCAGAAAAAAAATTTATATTTAGCAACAAGCATTGCATCTGTCATTTAAATCAATACAACTGAAGATTAAGTGACTTTTCCTTGTTTATCATGAGAGCTCTGTCCATTTAAAAACATCTTCAAGTGAAGGCGGCTTCTCTCATCCATTATCATCTTGTTAGCCACATAGAAAAAAATTATATCTATTTCACCAGTTATTCCCACAAACATTTCACGGTCTTTCTGTTTCTTACGAGTTGTTTGTCATTCGTTTTTTTTGCTATAAAATACGACTGCTATATGGTGCGAATTGAAATATCCTTGAATTTGGAAGCGCCTATGGATTGTATTGTGTGGATGTGTAAAGAAGTCATAAATTTTCTGCAAGTCACATTAATGACATTAAATTGGAAAATTAGCACAGTAATTTTCTTCAAATAATGAATAGGAGATGAGATAAGGAGTAGTATAACGTGTATGTGAGTGCCGAGCAGTTGGTGATAAATGAGAAGTAATTGTTTTGCTCCTTTTTCATCCACAGAAGAAAATATGAGTGTGTCGCACATAGCCCCATGCCGTAAATGTCGCAGATATATCATCATTGACTGCAATTAAAATTTCTTCAGATATGATTTATTAATAGCTTTGCACAAAAGAATTTATAGCTTCTTCAATTTTCAAACGCATTTAGCATGAAGGACAACTTCGTCTATTTTTGCGAGTCCATCCAAAAGAGCACCATTGCGATTGGAAAAGGACACCTGAACTGTTTCTCCTCCACGTGCCGAGAAGGAAATGCCGTAGCTGCCGTAAACGCTATTTCTCTCAATATCAACCTCTGCAACTGTATCTTCTCCAATGGATACACCGAGTTTAGTTCCTGCGCGGGCCGACAGACACCTTGCTGTTAAGTACATGGAACATGACTTGGAGGAATCCCCAGAAAGGGTAACGTTTTGTAGTAATGCTGAACTGCGGAAAGGTCCAACTTCCAGCACTCCGGAGTGATTCCCTCGCCAGGCGTTATCTTGAGTAACTCCATCCACAGATCGCGAATTTTCTAGAACCCATGATTCAGGCTGAACTGTTTCATCACGTTGCGTAACCTGCTCGAAATTTCCATTCGCAATAAGATTTGCCATGTCAGCAAGTGATACACCAGAAATTTCAAGAGTGGAAACGGACTGCGGAGGGCAGTCAATTTGGATCCTATTTTGAGCGTCAAGTGCTGGCGGCGGCAGGTTGGTGTGCTGTTCAATTGGAGAGGTTCGAGATAAGCTGACAGCGCCAACTGTTCCAAAAAGGCTTAAATCAAACTCATGAGTAACGTTTGTTTCTCCTGGATTGACTGTAACCACAACCTAAAATGATAGAAACTCAAATTATGTCATAAACTCAAGCTGGAGCGGAGCCCTCTACATTAATTTTTACAGGTTCTAAAAACTTACCAGTTTTTGTAGGTTTTCACTTAACGCTGCGATGGAATTCCAATCTGATACTTGAATGAGCTTATATCCTAAAAAATATCATTAAACGCTTATGTAATTAAATACCTAATTAAATCTGAAATATAATCAACCACGAGCACTAGCAGGTTGACTAACCTTGTCGGATGTGGTGACTAAATTGTTCTAATGCATAGTAGCCAGAATTAAACTTGACGTCTTCGAGGGAGGTATTGTGGAAAGGAACTTCAATCAATCCCCATGCACCAACGTTTTCAACAGCTTGCCAGTAGACTGTAAACAAAGAGGGGTATATAGCCTACATTATCACACATCGCATGGAATTTTTCAGTAATTAAATGAACTGTTTTAAAGCGTTACCCCAAGCTGAAGGAACCATTGTTCTCAAATCCAAAACAATTCGGTTAGCAATATTAAGTCCTTGTTCCATGTTGTCTATTGGACTTCCACCCCAGCCCCTAATATAAAAAAACACGTTTAACTCTGGCTTACTATGTATGTGTTCTTATTTTTTAAAAACGAGGGGAAAGGTCTCAAAAGTTGAAGATAAATTAAATAAGTATATGTACATTTTCATCCATCCACAGCTCATGTCCTCGTTGGCTAGATCTCGCAGATAAAAGGTCCTTCCGACTAACTTCGAAATCGTCCCAATATCCATGAACGTTAACTTGTTGGAACAAATCTGAAACGCCAGCTTCATCAAAGTAGTCGTAGGACTGGAGCTGCGTGTTAACTTGCGTCTCATCAGAAATCGCGATCTTCACAAACGACAAATTCTTTTCAAGGATGGCAGAGTGAACGCTTTTAATTACTTCCACCATCGTTGGTCTGCCCATGTTGCAGCCTTCTTGGCTCTGAGTAGGACCTACCCAACCTCCGATTCCATGAAGACCATACGGCTCGTTGAATGGGGAGTACGTAGTGAATGTAATGTTTAGGATGTCATTAAAGTGCTTAATGACCTCAGTTGCGTAATCGGCAAAAATCGGAGCGTTTGCAGCATCAAAGTTTGAGTTCAGTGGAGGAGCAAGCCTTCCCTTTGAGCATCCGGATATGGTCATCCTATTCATGTGCAATGTTCTTCAGTTGCGTAATCGGCAAAAATCGGAGCGTTTGCAGCATCAAAGTTTGAGTTCAGTGGAGGAGCAAGCCTTCCCTTTGAGCATCCGGATATGGTCATCCTATTCATATGCAATGCACACTATTTAATATGTAACTGAAAGCCATCTTTTAATTTCGCATATTTTATGAATTAGTTTTCACCATTGTGGTGGGGTATTAGAGAAAGCTTCGAAAATGTTTGCTCCCGATGCCTTAGCCATTTGTATAATCCGTCTTTGGCGTAAATCCCTGTCCCCTGCAAATTCAATAATAAACTTCTCCCTTTAGTTCACAAAAATAAACAAATACAAGAAAAAGCTGCACCTCTAATAATGCACTGCATTAAACTTACAATTAAATGGTTCATCAAGTCCATCTTTAAAAGTTTCACTGGCAGCCCCATCACGATATTCACCGCATGTATGGTTGTCTGGAGTGGTTCCTCCAATAACGTATCTTGCAATGTTCAAGTTGAGCTTAGATGGCTGCAGAAAAATAATATAACTAATTAACTAGTCTTTTATTTAAACTTTTATTAAAATGAAAAACTATATAATAGATCATGCCGTTACCGAGAAAAGTGCGTCCACCACGTGATCAACAATTTCAGAATCCATTCCTCCCACTACGTCACCCCACCACGCTAACGACGTTCCCCATCCTTGGAAATTCTCCTGGAAAACTATATTAGGATCAACAAATGAGCTAACATGCTGAGAAACGACACCCGGGGGTCCATGAAATAAACAAATTATAGCTGCACTAATTATGGCAGCAGGGAACTTTAAGGAAATCATAGTGATAGACTCAGAAAGTGAATACAATCTAATTGCTTGCTTAACAGAAATTTTCTACAGCAACTCTCTCTCCAGCAGTAGCTGTTACCTTTCACCTTTCCTACGAAGTGAGTTTATTCATTTAATTTCAGATACATACAGCCAAAGCCATCATACAACATTTAACACGCAGGCAGACATCATAGGTGACCATTCCCTTTGAACCTTGAATTTGTCGGATCGGATACCACATAACATACTATGCAGGTGGTGCAATCAATCATAAGTTTCTGTCAGGATTTAATGAAATTGTCACTCTTTACAAATTATCTGTTAATTGTATGACTAATTACAAACCAGCAGCAGCCGATAAGGTGATCTAAAGAAAAGTGGTTTATCAGTATTGCCATTATCACTATACTATGAGCCGCTATCAGCTAATTAATATTGAGTATCTGTTGAATTTGAAAAAGCACTTGAATTTGTGGACTTCCCAAGCTCAATTAAATGGAATATGGAACTGAGGTCTTAAATTGGCATGATGTAGTGAGCGAAATACCTGGATACGAAATGAAGAATCAATGATGAACATATCATATTGCCCCAATCTAAGAAACCGTTTGTCATTGCTTATTCACTCAGGCAGACCCACCACGGGGCCCTACGCATAGATTATATGGCGAATGAGCTACTTTCGCTCATATCAAACTTCTTTCTTTCCACTTAATATGAGTTCTGTTGTTAACGTATTTTATTATACTATCAACATTTAAAAGTTATTAAATATTATTAATAAACCAGTAAACTAGCAATTTTTTGCAATCAATATCATTGACTTTTTCTCTTCATATCAATTTGCCTGAAAAACTTCTATATCTATACCTCCATAGTCGCAGAAAATATTTGGGTAAACCGAGTGTATATATTCATAGATAGAGAATTTGACTCCAAGAAACTAAAAGGTAAATGATCTCTCAAAGACGCGCCGGATTTGATCGAAATTTTAAAGGTTTAATTGTATAGACCAAGTATGATAATCATTTCGAGCATGACTTCTAAGACATTATCACCTATGTTATGCGCAGAATCTACTTCCCGTAAACTCTACTTCAAAAAATGGTAACCGCAGAAGAAGTTGGCTTAGTCCTAATTTGTTTATGCTACCCTCCTATGGGAGTCTTTATTTTAACCGGATGCAGTATGGACCTGTTGATAAACACCCTTCTCTGGGGACTTTGGATCTTTCCAGGAATTTTGCACGCCTTCTACGTACTGGTTTATAAAAAGTCCAACTTCCGGGGGTGGGACTAAAAATTGTAAGCAACGTTCTATTCCAATAATGCCTCTACGACCTGTACTTATCCGTATTTCATGAGTTGAGTTTCGGTTTATACTCTCCTTGAATGACATCTGAAGACGAATAATATGGAAATACAACTGTACTTAGTACTGCATGATGTATGTATTTAATTATGCCTCGTTTTTGTACTTACGTGTTTAATGATAAATATAATTACCTCCCCTATACGAAATATATTTTGGGGACAAAGGGTATAATGCTCAGCAATTTTGGCTCAACAAATAGAGAAATATACGGTAGATTTAGCTAAAATTTATGATTTCACCCTGTGATTCTGATTCCGATTATGACATTCAATTTTCTCCATGAACCTCAGGTATTAAAAATTTAATACATCCTGTAAAAATTGTAGACTGCTATGGGCATTTTAAATAAATTTTACTTCTAGAGAGAAAATTTGATCGCGGCTAAAAATAAATGTAATATTCCAATTCCCGGGCCCCAAAATTAGTTAAAATTATAAATTTCAGCAAAATTGGGGTGAGGCAGCGTTTCGCAAAGTATTAAAGCAGGATGCATATCGGTAAATCAAACTTCAAAGCTTTACTGTAGCGAATATTATTATAAATAACAGAAATCCCAAATGGAATTTGTAAAATTTGATGAAATATACTTTCACCTGCACACCTACAATTTAAAATTTTTGCAAATTTTGCATTTATCTATTTCAAAAATATTCCAAACTACATACAATAGAATGAAATAATCAAAAGTATCATTTTTCATGCATCTATCTGATAATTCAAAAAAGCAACAAAGAGCATAAAGTGCATCATTCCATATTATATCCTACCTATGATGATGGTGATCATAAGCAAAAGCAAGGTACCTACTTTACAGAGCGAAATGATTAGTGAGTGAGAAATACGAAATTGTATGGATGGCAGTGGCAGTAGACAGTATCATCGCAGCACGAGCTCTATTTTTGTTACACATCAGCACACAGCACACTCGTCTTCGTCTCAATCTGGATTTTTGCCGTGTAATTTTTCGATACATGTCATTTCATTCAGTTTTTGTTATTAGTTTTTTATCGAGGAAGCCTTTTTTCGGATTAGATTTGGGGCTGTTTGGATTTCTCCTAGCAAGTTTGAAGTGAATAGTGTTGTAATAGTAAAGGAAGAGGTATTACAGAGCGAATAAGTGTCACTAAACAATTTAGTATAAGGAAAGATAAGATTACGTGCTCCAATATGACACAACTTACAAAGTTTTTAAGCATTGGCGTTCTCGCTGTTATGGTGTGGATTAAAGCAATTGGACTGTCGGATAAGAATGCGCCATACTACACTTACTTCGTCCTTCCACTGCCCTTGTGGGGTGTTGTAATTTTAGGTGTAAGTAAAAAAAAGTGCTTATTTATGCTATTTTCATAATGAGACCTTGAGTAAATGTGTGTATTCTGCTACTTATAACATTTAACTTGTGATTTTTGGATTTACTTGTTCCAGGCTATTTCAGCTGCAATTGTTCTATATAGAACGTTCACATTTAATGACTGTCCAGAAGCCGCCAAGGAACTGTTGGACCAAATTGATGAAGCTCGACAAGATTTGAGGAAAAAAGGAATGAAGTCTTTGTGATGTGATTAATCTAGGAGGTCTTAAATTACTTCGGCTTCGTAGCAATAATAATAAAATCTGTTGGGATTTTTAATATTCTTTGACTTACTAGTTTGTTTTTGAGTTAACAAAATAAAACACTTGAAAAAAAAGTGATTCAGATAAGACTAATGAGAAGGTAGTGAGTGTGTGTGCAAGAAAGTTACTGGACTAATTATGTGCGATTAGATATCAGGTGGAGATTTCATTTTAAAGTGATATGTAATTCTAGAGAAAGAAAGAGGAAAAACATTTTGTATTCAATTGTTCGTTTGGAGATAAAGTTTACTCAGTTTATCAGTTGTTGGAATTTTGGAGAAGTTTGGTTCTTGGTAGTTCGGATTCAGTTGCATTTCCACAATTACATTAAGTATTAATACAGGTAAGCTACCTAAGTTCATTTATTTTGTTAAATTGACAGTACGAAAAAGTAGCAAATATATCATATGATTCTTGTCTGTCAGCTGTTGGCTGTGCAAAAAGTATAATTTTTAATTTTATTCCTTTCTTTTTACGGAAGGTTACTAAAATCAGCATCTACATCTTTGGTATAAACATGCAATTTGGAGTTAACGTTTTTCGGACCGGTTCGTCCAGATGGCTTCAAAGAAATTCCAGCTTTGCTAATACAAAGGTGTGGGCCAGAGCCTTAAGGACCACTAGTTTTATTCAAGCACCTAGGGAAGGACTTCCGTTTTCCCAGCCAAAGTAAGCTAATCATTTACTGTAAATTTTAAACATCTTGAAACTTTAAAAACTTATTATCTGAAGCTGAATGGATGGTATGGAAATGTCAGTTGCTCTGAAATTAAAAGTTTCGGAACAGGTGGTTTTTACTGTAATACATAATTAGATTACAAAGTTTTTCAGCGCCTGTGAATTGTATTAAAAATTTAAGGGATTACATGAAAAGAAGCAAGCGTAGTTAAGTCATGTGAGGAGTTATCCCTCAAAATCCAATATCTAAGAAGATAAATATCTAAATATTCTCTCTTATACCTAGGTAGTTAGATATATATTATTGTCATAGCGGAGTCAGTGACTATACATAAAAACAAGTAGTGAGCTTGAGCTAGAGCTTTGTGATTAGAAAGATATGGAATATTCCCCTTCTAAGGATGGATTTTACTGAACCATTTTCAGGATTTAATTGTTTTCACTCTCCCCGTTGTTGATTGACATCATATCTTCCTCGTTCCCACTGAAGGAGTCTTCGAAAGTGACAACTTAAGACAACTATTACATTATCGTAGAGACCTACCAGAGCAAGTTATTGGAGGCAATCATGGATGCTCCGGTGGTTGTAATACGCCCCATCCAGGCCGAGGATTGCCAGGCTGCAAAGAATGTCATCTTCGAAGGAACTATGGAGCCAGTCAATCGGTTTTATTGGAAAGCTCTGCTTCGTGAAACATTTTTGCAAGCTATTGTGATGGTTGCAGCAATCATTTACGTATTTTTGGGGATGAAGTTCCAGTACTGTGCCTTAGCAATTCCATTTGTAATGATAACTACTTATGTGGGAGTGTGGACTGCACACTTCTATAAAGCCAAATATCTACACCATGACCTGCAAGACATCATGAGATCGTATTTGTCAACTAATAAAACAACCTTCTTTGTTGCTGAAGCTTTCTACATTCCTGAAAATAAGGAGAAGCAGTGCTCATTTGTCTCGGATGTAGAGTTCAATCGAATAAACTGGAACGGATTTTACACCGGTAATCCAGAACTCAAAAAAGAAATCGTTGGAACTGTTGCTATTGCCAGAGACAGGGATCATGCCATCAAGGCATGGTTGAGAAGAATGGCAGTAAAGAAGGAATGGAGGAAGAAAGGTGTCGGATCCCATTTAGTCGATGCTGTTATCAAATTTTGTAGCCAGAAAGCATATATTGGAATTGATCTTGTAACTACAGAATGTCATGATAGTGCTAAGGTTTTGTACGAAAAAAAGAAATTTCAATGTGGTTGCTTTCTATCATAAGAAATTGTTGAGTAAGTTAAGCTTTCCGGGAATGTCTATAACCATGTATGCCATGCACTTCAAAACTGCTCCGTGTAAGGAGACCACGTTGCAGTCATAGTGCAGCTTTGCCTTTGAAACTTTATGTACCAATGTAATGAATTTCACACAAATTATTAATTTTATAAATTGTTTGTTGATCTGCTATACGATCTGGCCCTGGTCTTACACTGTTTGACATTTTCTTAAATGTGAAGTGCATAATTTTAATCGCGAGTAAATAAAATAGAAAGTCTAGGTTTAAATTTGATTGTAATTATGATCGATGTATTAGTCTAAAGTCTTAAGTGTTTGCACATGTTACAACAATGACAAACTAAACGTTCTTTCAAAGAGACATTAGGTAGGTTGCTTATAAGATGTAGGTTAGGTTAATGCTAATTACGTAATGTCAGGATGTAAAACAGGATAATAGCATAATTTTAAAAGTTAGATTAGTGAGAGATGTATTATTGCATTTTGTAGTAGGAATCTCCATCTAATACAACCCATAATGAGAAACAGCAAAAGCTGCAAAAACTGATAAGAGCAATTTGTGATGTGTGTTATGGTTTTAATAGTGTACAGTTACAGTTGCCAATACTGATATCCCAAAAAGAATTCAACCTTTATCAATCTAGTTTTGTATTTATACATGTATTTTATGTGATAATAAGTATGTATATCAATCCACATTCCATGCCTCATGTTGATATTACATGTCTCTTTGCTTCAGTTTCATTTAGTTTGTGAATGATTGCATTGAACATTGATCGTGTTTCCATTCCACATCTTATGCTTCTTTTGCTTTTTGGATGATGAATTTGTTTCTACATAATGTTATGCTGTTTGTCCGTTTTTATTGATAAATCTCTGAATCCTGAATAGGTGTATTAACATTTATTTTTTAAGTTGATCTGTATACGCAGATGAGCATTTAGGCATGAAGGCGGAGGGGTGATTGTACTGATAGGTTAACAGGGCGAACTTCATTTGAAGTTTCTTCTCTTTCTATGTGAACATTGTGAACTCAATTTCTTGTTAATTTCTGTTAGTAGCTCTAATCTAAGACATCATATTTACTACTTTTTGTTCACCTTTTCTGTGTATGTATGAATAAATAAACTGGTATTTCAATTCTAGTTGACATTGACTTATGTTTAAAGCTCTTATTTTGGAACAACTGACATTTCACATATCGTTCGTATATTTTATTGTTTGTTGATTTGTAAATTGAACTTATTCCCTTCGTTCTTCTAGAATGGGAGAAATCGACGGTGCTAATGTTTTGGCAAAGTCCTTAAAGGATCAAGTAAGCACATTAAGGGTTTC